>JAUTBT010010637.1:0-24248 GCA_032361225.1 Lepetodrilus schrolli
CGATGTCATCCGTATCTGTAATGTCACAGTGGAATAACGAGTGACCGAGAGAGAGAGAGAGAGAGAGAGAGAGAGAGGGGGAGAGAGAGAGAGATTGTCCCTACTCTATTGTGACACTCTGCGTGGGTGAAGGCAGACAGTTTGGATTATTCATGCAAGATGTAGGGCACTAATCCCTTGGTAATTAATTGTGGTTAGATAATTCATTGCCATAGTGTTGGTTGACCCTGGTTTCGCTTCGTAAAGTTCTCGTACTCACTAAGATACCATAGCGCTATCGAACCTATCTTCATTGCTGATCACTAGGAGAACGCTATGGTCTCTTACTGGACACGAGAACTGGAAACGATACTACCGCAGTATATTGGCAGTATATTGGCTTGTAACCCTGGATTAGGCAAACTGTAGCCTAACCCATGGGACTGCTTCACAATATCCTGGAGCGAAGCGAAATAGCCAGAGGTTGACCGATTGGACAAACTGTGCACTTTCAAGACAAAATGAATGAAGTTTATGGATGATCCAGGATCCTCGAAACACGGGCCATATTATACCTACTAAATTTTAGAAGTGGGCATAATAACCGGAGTTTCGAAGATGGGATGATCTGAACGGTTCACCCCATTTCCCCAACGTGCATTTGAGCATTTGCGCTATATTAATGTTTATAATAAATGTGTATACTTAGTAATATTAATATGAATAGTAGTAGTAGTGGTAATAGTAGTAGTAGTAGTAATAATATTAGTAGTGGTAGTAGTAGTAATAATAATAATAATAGTAGTAGTAGTAGTAATAGTAGTAGTAGAATAGTAGTAGTAGTAGTAGTGGTAGTAGTAGTAGTAGTAGTAGTAGTAGTAGTGGCAGTAGTAGTAGTAGTAGTAGTAGTGGTAGTAGTAGTAGTAGTAGTAGTAGTAGTGGTAGTAGTAGTAGTAGTAGTAGTAGTGGTAGTAGTAGTAGCAGTAGTAGTAGTAGTAGCAGTAATAGCATGTAGTAGGATAAAATTAGGCACTCTTTGAACCCAGCAATCATTAAGCTACTTGTGAGTGACGGATCTGTGTTGCACGACATTGCCCATCACAATCATCAATGCCTAATTATATAGAGACGATATTTTCCCCAGTGAACTGAGTAAAGGCAATTAAAAATTAAATGACGTTTCATAGTCAATTGTACATATCAGTTTATATTGAGTCGATGTATTATGGCATTTAATCAACGATTACGGAAATTATGTGTCGCATCTGAATAAACAATGGATAAACATAGAGCTTTTAATGATGAATATTTGATTTATACATTAGAGTATTATGGAAAGGGTTTTGCAAAAGCTAATCGAGCTTGTATGAACACCGTTCCAATGATTTGTATTGTATGCCTATGACAGTGGCATATACTGACTACATGTATACTCATTGCAGGTGTTATATGTTTCTCGAAGAAATGTACCCGAGGAGAAAGGTCGCCCTGCGTCACCCCGCTCTTAGCCACGCCTGTGGGATCAGGATGGGTCGGGTCACCATCTTTGTTGCGTAAGCCAGTTGCCAACTGTTAATTTTCTCAAGTAGACATTTGCATACACGACTTATCAGATTGTAAAAATATTTTCTGACAATACAGGACGAATGACAATACATGGACGTTTGGTGACAAAAGAGAATTAATGCATGAACATTTGACTATCGGTATTTCATGATGACGTCTTTTCATAAGTTAGTGTCCGCTTCTTTTAATAATAATTTAGCATGAAACTATATTATTTGCTTCATAGTTCTGTGTAGTCTTCAGTCAGGTAGAAAGGTGCAAGTGCCCGGATGTTAGATTAATGTTCCGACGGTCCTCGTCTCCGTCTCTTTCCGAGTAGCTAACATGGAACTTCAGCTTATTCTTATATTGTGGACTGGTTCTGGGGTGGACACACGGAACTGGTTCTGCTTGAACATTACTCTTTGTCCGTAGGCACGAGCCCAGTCTATGATAAAACAAACAATATCTCCCATGGGGAGATTAGCATTAGGCGATGGATCAAATGAATTCCCATGATGCACTACGGCATTGAACGGGAGGTAATCACAGTGTTTAGCCTCCACGGAATGCCAAAACGTTTGTCAATGGACGCAGCCTTTTGTAATGTTTTCATATGGCGCGATCCCAATATCGGGCGTCGGCATTTCGCCATTACAACATATGGTGATCTCATTTCTAATAACACCCACAATAATTTTATGAATGGGTTCCGTGCACCGCTTTGACATTCTCCATAATTCCATCTAAAGAAGTACCCCTGCGACATTCACATCAAAGGCGGGAAGGTTGTGAACTGGTCTTCCGGTCACGGCGGAATGATATTTGCAGATGCCTTTTTTTTTTTAGCAGTACCAAATTAGTTCCCAGTATTTAGGAATAGCTGTCTGTCTATGACTACTAGTAAACACGAGAACGGTTCCAATGACGACTGAACGTGTGTTTTAACCATCACGCGCAGAGGTTGTTGCTCACTATGGAGGAGGTATCACGTTCTAGGCTGGCTTCTGTAGCGGTGGTAATTGTTAAAACTAACATACCAACACTGGCAACTGTTTTCTAGGATCACTATCGTATAAAGAACATACTTGTTCTATCTGATATGGCCCATTAATTAGTGCAATCTGGGAGCGTGTCTTAGCTGTACACTTGTATGTACTATATCGATAAGATCATGGATGTCTCTTATTCTAAACAATAGATATCGGTACTGTATGAATTCAAGGCCGAGTTACTATCATTATAACATGAGCTTAAAAATGAACATAGCTGGGCACAAATAAAAGATATGTCAGAAGTACATTGTCACCTTTGGTTAATGCTTCATTAAGTTTGATTAGAGAATCGAGGAAGGCCACTCTTTCATGAAGCGCCTCTTTTCCCTACAAGATCGCAACATTTAGTTGACTGATACCACGTACACGAGGGTTATGATCTCGTAGTTGATATGGTATCTTCTACTATACATGTACTGCCGTCAGAGAACGAGGATTTCTTTCAAATGTGGACAGGGATGTATCATATAAATTGGTCTATATGTAAACATTGTGTAAAGTACTTGGTATTAAATGTACACTGCATGCCAAAATAATGCATGGGAAATACAGCACCATCCTCTACTAACAGCTCGTAGAATTTCAGTACATTTTATTTCATGCAACCGTGGAATGAATACAATGGATGGATAATTCTGTGAGGCTGATATTGCACTTGCTTGTATGCGTCTCTTTGGCTTGTGTAACGTGTTACTTATAAGTTTCCTCCCTTTAAACGAAAATGTATTATTAGTGTGTTTGCTGTAGGAGACAGTGTAGTACTTGTGTAGTTCATTGGACCACTATTCAAAATACCAACACCCTGGGGTATTTTTTTACCTACAGCTCAAGGTGTGCAGTGAACAGCTTCCCCCATTGAATTGGGTTCTCTTACGTTATTTCCGAAACACTAATAAATGACATGTTCTAGCTACTCCCACTAAAATAAGATATCAGGTAAAACAAATACTGTTCTAAATATAGACTAGTGCAATGTTCGTATGCCTAATACGCAGTTATTCCAGCTCTGGTTCATGTGGTTCTTACTTTGCTCATTACTGTTAATGCATAAGGCATCTCTGGATTACGTCGACTGGGCTCCTGGTTTTTATTTTAATAGGATCTAAGTGCCGACCACACTCTGAACATTCACCTGGGAACCAGTTTATGAAATATTTCGAAAAATATAGTACTGGTGACAGAAATAGTTTCTGCGTTTCCATATTTTATTCCAAACAGAATCCAAGCGGCAATCACGCCAGAACACTCAACACGGGGCCAGTTTATGAAACACTGTGTGACATTTCATTCCCGGAAATCATTCATGCATGTTAAAGGGGGACGATTGTTGATAAAAAGTGAGAGTTTATCATTCCTGAACGTGAAGTCGTGGAGAGGAACATGTATATCTGTAGTGTCCATCACCCCTCCGGTAGTAAAACGGTAGTTCCCCGTTGAGCCCAACAAACATTTCCCACCTTCATGTCCCCAAACGACCCATCCTTACCACCGTTCATCAATCTCCGGACAGGGTTATTACACGCTTCTTCAAGACTATGTACAGCAGGTATCGCTCCAACTGTCGCTGAAAGTAGATTACGCGGATTGTGTCTGCCATCCGACATGTACATATGCGAGCTCCATACATCATCACCTTATGACCCGCTTTATTCTTCGTGACAATTGTAATCCCTAACCCTGTACCAGAGCTTTTCTTTCTCTGTTATGAAATGGGAACGGAGCAAGTTGCTGATTATTCAGAATTTTTGGGGATACATAGGGAAATGACATTTCTGAAATGCATTCAGCTGTGGCAATGCACTTTCTTGCTGTCTCGTTGAAGAATATTCTATGTTAATTTATAGCAAGCAAAGTTCTTGAACAGCAATTATCCCTGAAACAAAGTTGTTGACATTAATAGTCTAATTCCTTTCGAGATACGTATATATTTGGTGCAATAATTGATGGTGTCTGCTAAGAAACGACCAGACAAAAAATAACCCAATTTCACATTCTTCTGAATCACGATACTGGAGTTGAGATAGAAACCATGCACTATGTACTATAACGTATTCGCAGAGGAGTTTAACACGAATATTCCCACACTTCTTAGGATAATTCTGCATCGGAACGTTCACATTGAGTGCACAGGCGATGAGCTCTTGAGTACAAATGTACCCAATGCCAAAAGAACTGCATAAAGAAGTTGCCGTTACAATTTATAGTTGCTATTATATTTTAATTTGCTGTCTTCAGAGCCGTTTTGTGAGATAAATCGAGAGGTATCAGAATGAACACAGCAAAAAGATTGGTAATCAACGAGTAACATGGGGATTTAAATTGAAATGTTATTTTTTGTTTGTTTTTACATTAGGTACCAAAGGTAACTTGACGGTTCTGTGAAGTTATCAAGAGTTATTGCCCTTCTGCGGATGCCGTCACAACTGGATTGTGTACCTCGTCCCACTGCACTCCATGCAGCAATAGGCATGTGTAACTCGTTATCGAGCAAGTGAAGGAACAGCCTTTTTTTAATGCATAGGTAGTATAGTATACTATTATATGTTTGATAGTATGTTCTACGTTACTGATATTTTTTCCAGTGGGAAGCAAGTGATACGCATGACTAGCTAAAGTAAAGAACACTACTTCTGGTTGCAAGAAAGCTATGGTGACGGTTTTAATAACGTACACACGGCTTGTAGGTAATAAACCCCACTGCTTATGTTTGTTTTGATTACTGGGCGTGATCATAATTTCAAATGAACGTGATTCTGCCCGCCGATATGTGACCAACCCCCAAATTGAACTAATCCCACACACAAACACACACACACACACACACACACACACACACACACACACACACACACACACACACACACACACACACACACACACATGCACGTACGCATCCACTCTGCCACACACACACATATAGTGAAGTAATTTAAGCTATCGACAGCATTACCACGAATTTGAGGATTCGTTTATGGCAGTGGAAAATGCCAAGCTTTTACATCTATGATGAAGATATTCCATTGTTTCCAACCCACATTCCCATACGGACATAATACTCCTGTTCTTAAAATACACAAAATCTTAGAAAACTGTAACATGTACCAACATTTACCGATCGCTCTGACATGTATTAGAGTGTTTGATCAATAGACACACGCGACGCCATATAGACTCCCCGTCGTATGCTTGACTGTATCTACTCAATATGTTCCAGAAGAGAAGAGAACGTTTTATTCACTCAGCCTGTTAGCCTGTTCCCAATGCCTGGCATTGTATATAGTCCAGACCAATTCCTCTGTCAATTGTCCGGCGGTTTAGCGTTCTATTGGTCCGTAATTGTACGATTGTTCTCAACTGAGATACGTTCACGCTACGTCGAATCCACATTAGCGCAGAAAGAGCTGGATTTCTTACCGTAGTTACAGAACAGAATAGAACAGAGTTCACAAGAACTGTTTACACCAACGGCGTGACTGGCACACGAGGCAACGCCGTGACTGGCACACGAGGCAACGCCGTACACGAGGCAATGCCGTACACGAGGCAACGCCGTGACTGGCACAAGAGGCAACGCCGTGACTGGCACACGAGGCAACTACCGTGACTGGCACACGAGGCAATGATTTTTATTGTATTTGTCGATAGTCTGTTAATAAGCGAGTTTCCGTGGTGTGACTTAGTACAAAGCCGCACAGGAATTGGTAAGCTGAGGGTACACTGGAAGTATTCGGAAGAATTGACCTTCGGGTTCATGAGGGGTAGACTTGGACGAGAATGTCGAGGATGGAACTGCGGTGCATTGTGTGTGTGTGTGTGTGCGCGCGCGTGTGTGTATGTGAGTGTGAGATAGAGATAGAGAAAGAGAGAGCGACAGACACGGAGATATGAGAAAGGAGAGAGAGAGAAGAGAGAGAGAGACAGAGAGAGAGAGAGAGAGAGAGAGAGAGAGAGAGAGAGAGAGAGAGAGAGAGAGAGAGAGAGAGAGAGAGAGAGAGAGCCTGTGGGTTTGTGTGGGCACAGGAGTCCAATGACAAATATGAGGCCACATGATTCAACACACAGGTTATTAACTTGGCCTATATGTTGCGCATTATACATGCAATACATGCTATCTAAACAATTGCACATGTCTAAAGAGTAGTTTTCCTATTGTAATTTCCCCCCAGATATCATAACATCAATAGCAATACATGGCTCTATAACATTTCTTTTAACTGTGAGATATTAAATCGTGATTGCTCAATTTGATCTAACAACATATAAATAGACCAATATTTGTTCGAGTGCATTCGTGTTAAAATGGTATTGTACTTGCCTTGATTTTTATCCGTGTCTAGTTTAACATTGTTGAGACGTTAATAAACTATTGTCTGCCTGTCTGTCTCCATATCTGTCTGTATGTCTGCATGTCTGTCTATCAGTCTGCCTGTCTGTCTACCAAAGTATTGCACTGGATATTCGTTTTAGTTCAAATAGATCAAATTCTGTCCAAATTAAAATTAAAATTATAATATATAGGCAAAAGTTCAAAATAACAGTTCTTTCATAAAATGTCATTGGCCATGCGGAATAACCTATAACATACTCAACAATATTTACATTTGTCGTTGAAATGTGCACTAAACTACTCCCATTGCATTACAGAACATAACCAAACAGATTGTGAATTTGTACGCATTCTTTAAACTCTAATTTACAACATATTTTTAATATTTTATTACAAATAAAAAACGCTTCTTTTCAAAATCGGTCGATGACTTTCTGTGGATTGGATATTGTATATGAATCAAAAAGAAATCAGCCGTACACTGGATTGAAATTTGATCCAAAATTCGGGATCAAGTCGTTCTGGATTGTCTAGACCTGTCACACGAAAGAAAAATCAATAAGAAGCACGGATGACTGAGTATTTACCTCCAGAGATTTGGTTGAAGGCCAATGGTGCGAAGTCAATTCCACGTCGCTTCACTGCTTTATAATTGCCAATTTTAACAATTGGAGGTCATCATGATATTGATATCCTACTTTGTATGACGTGGATGGTTAATACCGTCGTAATGCGTCTTCATACCAGAACGCGCGATTCTGGCTATTTAGCAAATCAGCTTCTATCGTATAGTAGATCTGTAATACAGTCTCTAGTAGACCTAGCTATCGTATAGTAGACTGTAATATTGTCTATAGTAGACCTAGGTATCGTATAGTAGACCTGTAATACAGTCTCTAGTAGACTTAGGTATCGTACAGTAGACCTGTAATATAGTCTCTAGTAGACCTATTATTGTAGAACATTGACTCCTGTATAATCATATATCACTTTCAAACTATAATTTTAAGGGCGTTATCAATCCAAGGTCGTAGTTACATTAGGTAGTACATAGACATCACGGATAATTGGAACCATGCAGGTCCCCCGTAGTAATCTAAAGATTTTGTCCTTGACAGTCATCCAGTCGTGGTTGTATTCTTACTTAGCGTAGTTTTTATGGTCAGTAGACATGCATATATACGTTTGAAAGTTCATCCCTTATTGTGAACAAGTTTAAATGTAGTTATCTTGCGAGCGTAAATTACTTCCACGCATGCTCAGCTCCTACAGGTCACCTCTTCCTCCTCTACCATCACCACCACCACCACCACAATTACCACCATCATCATTATCATCACCACCACACCACAATTACCACCATCATCATTATCATCACCACCACCACCACAATTACCACCATCATCATTATCATCACCACCACCACAATTACCACCATCATCATTATCATCATCACCACCGCCACTACCATCATCATCATCACTACCACCACCACCTCCACCACCACCACCACAACAACAACAACAGCAGCAACAACAACAACAATAACAGCAATAATAACACCACCAAAAACCCAACCGATACCCAATCCCACCACACTTTGAGACTTGAAATTGTTATATAGCGTAGCGACGCATACTATGATGGTGTTAATTTACTCAACCCTATCTACCTAATCCTTGTACACACAGTTTATCAATAATTGCTGTCCCCTTCTCCCCTTGCAACACATGTTTAAAATATTCTGGAAATGTGGTTTATTACCATTTTATATCTCTATTGCATACCCCCCAAGTGAGAAAACGTGCTGAAAACATGGAAACGAAATCCTCATCTGTTTTCTGTTGGACTGACAGCTTTATTTGCAACATTGGTTTCTATTTTTCCGTGAATGGTGATCTCTTTCATCTTAATGTTTTACAATTAAACGTCACAGAGACATATACCACATACCCTGGTGTCTTTACCAAGGCGTATACGTTACTGATGGCAGCGCAATTTCAGATTAAAATATGCCTGACTGGTATCCTGCCCACTGAAAAACAGTAACCAAATAGCAGTATCGTGCCCCGCGAGTCAAACAGAGAACCAGTTTAAGGAATGTTCTTTGATTCTGCATTCTGCTCGTTGCGCATTACTTGAAGTCATGTCACGTTTGTAGGGCATTCGCGCATTGTTGTGCTCATTCCGGATGTCATCTTCGCGCAACCTTTGACTTGTCATCTAAGATTCAGTCCGAGACGTTTCTTCGTTCCTATTCTTATGTATACGTAATATATGCAGTGCACAACATTCACCACCGAAGGAAAGATCAGGGTCGGTATTCATAAAGATTCTAAGATTTTTCGTTAAAAAATATTAGGATGGCTAAAAGTTAATCGTAGAAAATGTTAAGAGTAATTTATACAAATTTTCAGCCAAGTCTTTAGGAGTAGTGCAGAGGACTCCTACAATTTAGGACAAAAACGTGAATTCTAAGAGCTGGGACTCTTTATAAACAACTCTTGAGAAAATTCTCAAAGTTAAGAGTAACTTTTATAAATTCTTAGAATAAAAGTAGATTTAATTTTAAGAATTCTTAAGCATTTAAGAATTTATGAATACACGGCCCCTGGAAAAGAAATAAGTAGCGCAGCAAAAAATGTCGAAGATCCTTTGATCCCTACAGGATCATACTATGACCCCTGTGCCTCAGAAGGTTTCCTGTGCAGGACACTCAACTATAGATTCATAGTGCACAGCAAAAAGGGTTAAGTTTCTTGTTAGGTGTCCGGGCCACGTGAGGTGGAATTGTCTCGACAGGATCGTGTTATGGTCGTGTAACATAGCGCTTAACATTTGCTATGGGGTGACGTCTGAAGTTGGGTATCCTGCACATGAAATCTCCAGGATACCAAATGCACGAGGATCCGGGAAGGATCCCTAAAAAGGATTCGAGCAAACCTTAAACTCATATACTACAAACTTGCGTTAGACCGAGTCTGAGACGTCAAATTCAACTTTAAAGACCCCAAGAAAATTGTAATTTATCAACGAGTCAATTATGCATGTCCTACCCACAAGAAGCATACATACACATAATTCAGAACCGTTCTTATTTACCTGTTCCTCAATTTGACAGCTAATTACTCGTGTTTTCTTTCACAGTTACTCATCTGCTGAAATCAGCTAACCTATCGGGTACCACACCATGCAGTTCTTTTGAAAGCTTAACGTCAGCAGTTACGACAGTTGGTGGATGATAATGCCTCCGTAATTGCCTATAAACGACCACCCCCAGAACGAATACCGCTTACATAACCAGGACGGGTTGATGCCACGCCAATATCAACTCCAACCTCTCTTCACCAGGTATTTACAGGCTTAGATTCCTGTTTATTGTAAACTCAGAAACTCACGTGTTAAAGGTGTGTCAGGCCGTATGTAGTTACGCGACAACCAATGGAATTCGTATATCAATCATTGTACGCTTTAAAACTATGCGCATGTACATATTTTTCAAACTAAGTTATTTCCAAATTTAACGTTTGAGGGTAGTTTCTAGCTTTAGACATATCTTTTAATCTGTTCCGTGGAAACGGAAAACTTACAAGAAGTAAACGAAAAGAATTTTAAATTGACGAACTGCATTTTTGTCTCTATCAAGATTAAACCTTTAAAAATAATTGCGCAGCTTTGGCGGAGTTTTCTTTTGTGGATGTAACATTTTGTCTCGTGCAAATTAGTAATTTGCCTTCGTATTTTACTGTAGGAGGTTTGTAGTATAGGTAATATGTGATGTGGGACTTACGAGGTACAACCGTGTCAATTTGAAGAACATAACTCTAAATACGGCATACAGTGAGTATATAAGTTATTGTGTAGTAAATGTACACTAATCTAATTAACATAAAATCTCAAAGGCATACAATCACGGGTTTGTTTACATATTTAATGGTCAAACGTATCTTTAGATGAAAGTATGTATATTTGATTGGTCTACACAAGTATATTGGGTAACCAGCTACGTTATACGAATACCCCATTGGTTTTCAATATTTTCATACGTTATTATTTTTTATTATGTATAGTTACGTAGCTTTATTGGTACCAGTAGTCGTGAAAGTATATTTTGACCGTGTTCAGTGATTAGAGTTATCCCCCTTAGTCTATTCGACTATAGAAAATTGAGATATTACAGTACATTACCAACTGATTATTAGGGTTTTACAGGAAATGTAAGCTGCAATGGAATTTACCTATTCCACAGCGGTGAACAATTATTTGGAGGTACAAAAGCGATTATATGATGTATGCTAAGTACATGTACTTTGCATTGTAAACTCCAATTCGATCCAAAACGACAACAATCTGTGATTGTATGCCTTTAACATCATGTTTCTAACTTGCATGTATATTCTCACTTCAACATTTTATTGCTGTCTTGTCCTCAATTTCGAATTAGCAGTAGAATCATCCCTGACTTCCAAATGCATGACACTGTTTCATTAGATTACTGAATCAGGATTATTACGTTGGTTAAAAGACATAATGCTGCACTCAGCTACCAAATCAGCAATACAACATCATATATCTAACTAACCGCAACTCCAATGATTCTCTGAAGCAGACTCGTTGGCTGTTCAGACAATATCAAACCCGGCCAACTGGAATTGGCTGCCTGCAAGTTCATTTAGTGTTGTCAATATAATACATCCCTTGCTGAAACAATACAACTCAAATACCTATAATATTCATGCAAATATAAAGCCATCGATTATTTTGATGAACGTGAACGATGTCATTTGGACATTCCAATGCCATAAACGACGCGGAATGATTCGCAATCAAATGATTCAAATTTGACATATAATTATGGTGTCGGCTCCAAGGTATGCATAAATGTATACATTTGCGTCAACGATAAACAAGTTTTACCAAGAAATCATAGATCATCACACGAAATCTGAAATGCAAAATTGTTATGAGAAACTTTATCATATCTAAATCGACGTATCGATCATTGTGTTTTAAAGATACGTATATCAAACTTCAGGTGTCCCCATTTTAAGACAGACAGAGTATAAACCATGACAACTTTAATTTCTAAAATAGACAATGTACGAGTGTAGATATTGAAATTTTAAAAAAAACGGGAGTATTTTACGGACGATGTATACGTCACAGAGACAAACATGTCAGACAGACATATATCACACAAACACAACACATATGAAATAAACATATCAGACAGTTGATAGACATATCAGACACACATATCAGACAAATATCAAACATATGAAATAACCATATCAGACAATAGATAGGCATATCAGACACACATATAACAGACAAACATCAAACATGAAATAGCAATATCAGACACACATTAAATAGATATATCAGACAGACATTAGATAGACATATGAGATGGGAAAGAATAATAACAACAGCACACACACACACACACACACACACACACACACACACACAAACACACATACACACACATACCGTACAGTATATATACCTTGAGCTAGCCTTGTAAATTACCATGGCGTCTCAATAAACGTTGGTAGATGGCCAAATATAATCAAACGAGGAATTCTCAGAATCTTCTCATTTAGCATACATTTTGCCAGGCATCTTAACCTGCGAGATCATGACGAGACTACTTCCTTGACAACTTAGGATGATTCCAAAATATTTACGACCCGCAACAGAAGACGTCTATTATTCATTCCAACATACCATGTATATAATTAGAATCACACGTAATCATCATTAACACTGAAAATAGGACAAGTGATGTAAACTGTTCATGTTCAATTTGAACTTTAAGAATACGAGGCAATAGAAATGGTAAGATTAATTTCACGGGTTTGCAAATTTGTTGGCTATGATCATTTCTTTGCATATACAGCAAACATTAAAGAACACACACATACACGCACACGCGCGCGCACACACACACACATACACACGCGCGCACACGCACACATACACACATACATACACACAAAAGCACACACACGTACGCACTAACACACACACGTACGCACTGACACACACACACACACGTACGCACTGACACACACACATACGCACACATACACACATACACATACACACACATACACACACATACACACACATACACACACACATACACACACACACACATATTTTACTCATAATCGTACAGTATTTGACATGCAAGATGTTATAGTGACTGTTTAAAAAACATACTTCATAACACGTTGTTGCATTTGAGTGGATAAGCAACTGCGACATTGAAATAGGAAATGTACTTAGAAAACATAGTTTACGGTTTATACACAATATGTACAGGAACAGAGGCCGTATTGTACATGCATTGTGTATACGTCTCTCTGATAGATTATCTAGAATATACTAGGAGATTATCTAGGAGATATTAGTTCAGTGTAATTTAACCAGGCTTACTTATTCCAGCAAGTAACATTTCACCTGGTTTCACGTCGCATTAGTATTTTCAACGTGATTTCTGACAACAGAAAATAGTTCTAATATTTGTTTTTCGAAGTGAATTCGGTGTATCATTTGTACGGATTGTAAACGAACATTTCCTGAGATATTAATTATTAATAAAGATGGTTCGTGGCCAACGTGGCTACATTTCCGTGTTTTCATGTTATATACCTACGTTTTAACGTCTGACGTACTCCCAACACCGATCTTATCGGTACCGTTCCTATAGAAGCTCGTTATGCGGTACTTGAAGCATGGTCTGTCACGGAATTTGAAATCCTTATGAGTAGGCGATTTTTGGTTCAGGTGAAAACACAGTATATGTTGCCCTGTTGCCTAGAGAACCTAAAATAGAAAATAACCACAACCATGAAGTAATATGGGGCTAGTTAATACAGACTGTAGTCCCTGTGAATTTAGTCTATGCTTCTAAGTATACCTTACAAGCTTGGATTGTCGACATCGTCATTGACAATATAGTCATACCACATAGATCTACAGTTGAGATGCTTTCAAATGATCGATTTCATTATAGCACGCGCGCGCACATACACACACGCGCGCGCGCACATACACACACGCGCGCGCGCACACACGCACACACACAATAAAAAGAATAAAGGTAAAAAGGTTTATATTGCACCTACAAAATAAATTAAATCATTAATTAGTTTGGTTCTCCAGATGTGCGGTCCATTTGTTCGATCATCTAACTTCAAGCACATTATCCATTTGCCTTTGGATGTTTCACATCAAACACACGACGTGTTTTCATACATGTAACAAGATCAAGCATGTAACATCCAATGAAAACAGTCAGTGGAACTACAACCTTTGGTCCCCATGGGTGGACTGGCCCACCTGGAATCTCTCCCCACGCCCCTTCCAGGCTCCATCAACTGTTGTATGTCAGATGTACGTAAGCTTGGAGAAAAGAACATAATGGTTTGCAGGTGGAAAGTTCAATAAACACGATAGGAACTCCTCTCTTAGTCTGTGTCGCACCTTGTTCTCACCAAAATACTCCTATTCAAGATATCCCCCTAGAGGGTAAAGAATTTCAGGGGCTCCTGTCATATGAATATAATACCAAACAATATAAGTTATATATTATTGACTTTAACCCTCTGAGACTATGATTAGTATACTCCTCTCTCGGTTACGCGGAAATGGCGCAATTGATGCATTCGTATTATTCCTATGGATAGTTTAGTCGTCCGTTAAAAGTGACGCATTCATTACCCGTCAGATTGTAACGACTTTTCTGTCCGTCAATGACGATATTCTTGTCCGTCAAAGAGTGCCGTATTTCCTCCCCATCAGGGTTATCATATCCGTCAAAGTATCTATAGTTCAACTAGTGACTCATATGTGTACCGTAACTGACGACTGTAGGACTTATCAAGTCTGTCACAGGGACGTAGCTTAGTCCGTCAAAAAAGTGACACCTACAGTATTTCCCCCGTCAAACAGTGACGCCTATATTATCCATCAGTGACTGTGACACCTACAGTGTTTTGTTCGCCAGATAGTAGCGTAAATTTATTAAATAATATACATTTTTATATGGCCGGGGCATTTTGTCCAGTCGTTTCTAATTGTATTATACACTGAAATACGTGCACAATTTTCAACATATTTTCTGCACGACTTTCAACACAACAATATTAAATTAGTTATATATTTCCATATTTCATGCAAAGAATCGTATCATTACCAAACATGGTTTCCTTGAAGTTGGGCAATTACCTAAATACACTGCGGCACATCTGCTCCAATGTAAACAAACAAGTCACGGATGTTCTCACTATAAAAAAACCGGCTTCGTGGCGTAATGGTTAGAGCTTCGGCCCGGAGTCCGGAAGGTCGCGGGTTCGATCCCCGGTCCAACAGACGTTAAAAGATGGTACTTGTTGTTCCCCTGCTTGGCGTTCAGCATTAAAGGGGTATAGCAAGGACTGGTCGGCTCGGAGTCAGTATACTGTGTCTGAGTGGGGTACTAGTATTCATGTTCTATCTGCGGCATGATATACCTCCAAGTGAGTTATAAAAACTGGTGGAAATCCAGACCATCCAGACAGATGCATGCAAGCCATGATGTGAGTGAATACAAATCTTGAAAGTGGCTTTAAACCCCAAATCAACCAACCAACCAAATCATTATAAAATCATTTAAATATCGATGGTCAAATTATTATCGTATGTAATCAACGGTTACAAACGCAGATAAGTCGTAATTTCAGGGTGTGTGTGTTCCCTCGGATGAATATTATCATGTTCTTCTTTTGAAATTTGATTTTGATTATCGACGCGTGGATTCAGTAGTTACAAAATGTGTTAAGAGAAATATAATCCATTCATTTCCTGAAGTCTGATCGCCAGTTGCTTCTTCATGGCTGGAACGTATTCCTAAGATCCAGACCGGAGTTGAAGTGGACACACGTGTACAAATATGAAAATTGACAGATCCAATGTGTATTGTATGTGTACACACATTTTATCTCTATAGACACACATTTCTTTTGTATGTACGTACTGAAATTATTATATTGTCTACACAAACAATGTCAAGCTCACATCTTGACTGTACATATTAAATGTTTTTTAATTTTTATAAAACAATCGCATTCCGTGTCTACACACTCACAGTATGCAGGAATAGACATACATGCATACCATGCACTGATTCACATTATACGAGTGAAATAATTTTAAAAGCCGTTTTAACCCTCTCCCTGCTGAATTAGGCACATGCACTACTATTTAGGGCATCTCCGGTTGCCTCCAGCATGGAGAGGGTTAAAACTAAATTCAAACAAGCAACCACATCATAACTGTAGAGATTCACGTTTTGTGTGTCCATGCTCATATTATGTCTGTATAGACTAAAATATATTTTGCATGTACATATATTAAGCTTAAGTATAGATGCTATACAGACTCACATTATCACGGTAGAAAATAACAATATACTGTAACATATTATGCCTACACATACTCAGATCATAATTGTACATGTTCATTATCGCGTGTACATACTCACATTTGGCCTGCACAGAATAAGAATAGTATTAATAATAATAATAATAATAATAAGAAGATGATGATGATGATGAATGTACACATAATATTGCGCCAAACCCTCGCTTTACAGCGTCCTCATAGTGCAAAATGTGCAGAATCACATATGTATTGTACACATATGTACACACTGATATATAATACATCTTTAATTGTACACAATAAAATGTTTTATCTACACAAAAACAACTCCCATTTTCACTGCACAAACAACCATATATTCCGTATAATATCCTCAGGTACACTTTCAACATGACATAGCGTTATGTCCCTGAGTGTTTGTTTATAGTCGGGGGCCAGAGAACTGTCAGATGTTTCTGTAAGCCTTTCCGGACATTGGTCAAAGCCGGACTGTCCGGCGACACCAGGCATCTCAAAATCTCCTAAAATCTGAATTCCGAGACTATAATACGAGCATAACGTGCTATAACGTGATCACGGAAGTGTGATTTACATACTCTCTTTAGTAAGTAGGTCTGTCGACGTATGGTTATGGAAAATGTCTTGGTCGTGTGCACATTATTCATATGTCAAAGAACAATTCGCTCTTACATAGAAGACGTAGAGTGTTAGTACAGTATTTGATTTGCGTAAGATATTTACATGGCGCCTCATACATCATGCGCAAGAAATATATCAAGAAAGATGTGATTGTATTCCTTAGCTTGCGCTTGTGCTCTCTGCTTGTGCTCTCTCTCTCTCTCTCTATCTCTCTCTATCTCTCTCTATCTCTCTCTCTCTCTCTCTCTCGCTCTGTGTCTGTCTGTCTCTCTCCCTCTCCCCCCTCTCTCTCTCCTATATGTCTGTATGTCTGTGTGTCTATCTCTCTGTCTCAATTTCTCCCTTTCTTTCTTACATCTTCTGTCTGTCTGTGTCTGTCTATCTCTCTGTCTCAATCTCTCACCTGCACGCTCTTATCTCTAGATCGATCTGCACTGATTTGATGGTAGGGATATGCTTGGTTTCAAATAAACTCCAACAAAGAACTATTTTGAGATTAAATATATTCAAATTTATTGCATAACAGCGGAATCGTAAATTAAGGTACTATCTCGCAGACATTTAATTTCGATACTATAAACAAGCGCAAGGTCAGATGCACGTGACGCCCAGGACAAGGCTTGAGAAATAATATGTTGTAAACCTCCTCAAGGTGTCGCCACTATACATCCGAAGTTGTCTGGCACATGCGCAGTAAATCAGATGACCTCTCACCAAGTCGTATCTCACGGAAAGTTGCGTGCTGAAAGAAAGCTAATGTGAATACACCACGATGGATTTATTTCACTTGTCTTAACGCACAGCGCAACGATATAGCAAGTTTAGCACGCACTTGCATTTCTGAAAGTATACCTCACGTCTGGAGTTCTTTGACCTAAGAGATTTTAAAACCCTAGAAAGCATCCAATCTCCAGCAACAAAGCTGTCAATATCTCGTAACACCGGTTTATCTCACTCAAACAAAACTGAATACTCTGTGGCGGAGAAACGATCCATAAATGACAATTAGAAAATGAAACAGAATCCTTTATACTGTAGAGTCATGAAAACCTATTGTGCTCCAAAGGTCTGCAAGATTAAAATTTCGTTTCCGGTCTTCGTCTTTGAATAATATTCCTGTTTTGGGGCCAATATATAGAGCAAGCACGTTCAAAAACGGGAATAATCAAACGCACCAAGATGTCTCGTGAAATACGACATTGTTTAAGTCATTAAATCTAAATTCCTTTGAGCTTTCTCTTCATTGGCTGAATGATTTGGGTATTTTTTCGCTTACGAAGCCCTTTTAGCTTCTAATTCATTGCTCAGCTATTGACTGTCTATGGTATTAACTAGTATTTTAGGTGTGGCACCATATAGCGATACGGCCAAACATACGTTAATGGTCATTACCGTCACTTTAAGTAGCCACAGCCATGGCCATATTTTATTATTTTATTCAGTTAAAAACATTCTTTTATTTAAATCCACGTCTTCACGAACATTGCAGTATAGGATAATATATGTTACAGTATTCTAACAAATAACGATAAATAGCAGAATAGGATAAATGTAAGATACTTTCGGCAGTATTTTATTATTTCGAAGAATTAAACTTTCTGCACTGACAATGTAGACAATTAACTTTTATTTATTTATATTCAGAAAGTGAGTCTGTGCACGTGCCACATATTCATATTGGATGCTGTCTAATTCGTTTAATAGGCATGTACTCATAATACGGCATACTATCTAAGATATCCGTACATCTCTTTTACCAATAAGGATGTGTTTTCCCCCTAGTTTCCCTGTATACGCACTTAATAAACGCTGTCGTTGACATCATGTTTAGTAAACATGCATATTGCATATGTGTTTTACACCCATCGTGCCTAATTATACATACCACATGCGCGAAAAGTGATTATTAGCCATAAATTGATATGCACGTAGGTGTTAACACTTCTGAAGAGTGTACTACGAAAATATGCTTTCTTGTAATAGACGCGCGAAATAGATTATACGTCATTACAAGATATATCCTACACTGTACACTATATCCACTGACATGTTATTGTGTACATGCTGTAGCGATACTATGATACATCTGCACATGTCGTTGGATTAATATTGCGCACATGGCATCATTTAGATTAATATTTGATGCGTGTGCTCAATACATTAGCTTAATATATTGATATGCCGCTGTTCTCAAGCCGTCTTAGAATTGATGCCAGTTCTCCAAACACGACTGAATGACTTCTGATCCGTTTCCTTGACATCAATGTTAATTATAGTCGTCTTGAAACATCTTTTCTGAAACTACTCTTACTTTTTTGGCGCTTAAAACTTCCTTGATTCGCTACAATTCAAATGAATTTGCGATACCAAGCTATCAATATTAAACTTGTATAGACACAGTTTGGATTTGCTTGCTTCATATGTAAGTGTAACTCTCGTTCAACACGGTCTCTAAATTGCCCACCTTAATCTAACTGCCATGCGTGTATACTCTTAGTTAATCAGGTAGACATGACACTTTCTTAGAAATAGAACACAATATGAACATTTGGGTACTGCAAGGTTGTGTGCTTTCCCCTGTCCCATTGCATGGTCCTGAAACTAGTTGGCATAATTGTAGACTCTTCGTTAGGTAGGTAGACAAGCGACTTTCTTAGAAAAAGAATACACTATACAGATAATAAAAGTCATCAGCTCTCCGCCTAATATGATAGCGTGGATACCACAAGGTTGTGTGCTTTCCCCTGTATTATTTACGTCGTTTACCAAAAACAGCAGTCGGCATCCATGCTTCCCAATTTGTAAAATTTGCCGTTGAAGCTGCTGTTCTGTGTAACTCATAGGAGACTCCCGGTGTGCTTCCGTGCGATACACATTTCATAATGTTCAATAGCGCTAAAAGAAGAACATGTCATTATCAGACAAGGCTTGTTTCTGGGTAGACTGATTAACCGCAAGATTAACTAGAAATCTAACGTATTATTAATATATTGCAGTTAGTGCTGGCTAGTCTTCTTTATTCCAAACATTTATAACATTTATAAAATCTAACAATATGTAGTAAAATATCTCATATTACATTTGATAACCTCGCGAAATTCTAAATAAAACCTATTCATTTATCTATTTATTCATCCTGAACGTACCATGTTAAAAACATATAGGGTCAAACGTATTTTATTTATACCCGTAATGACACTTTAAATATCTAAATAGTAGAGTAACTATTATCTCATGTATAGTTCCTTCGTCTGCGATATGCCATGATGGTATTTTTGTTATGTATCTGATATGTTTAAACATATTTTTATGTAAAAAAATGAATGAGTATTGGTAATCTAGCTGCACAGCTTGTTTCTATACCGCTCCTCGATGTATGTATTATGATAATGTGTTCATGTTTGTTTAACTGTTTGTATGTTGACATAGGAATATACAACAAAGTCCTGATTTAAAAAAGGAAATACAATAAATATTTATCTATCTTATATATCCATCTATGGTGTACAAATGATATTTAGTTTATGTTGAATACATCCATAAATGTCATCGAAATGGCGTCAGATTTATCTTATAGTAATGCTTGTACGTAATATCGAAGGAATTCGCTTCAAGTTTCAAGTTTTTGTCAATATGAAATGCATCACCGTTGGCAGTATTCAGTGCGCGTTGATACTTAACTACAATCTATGTATGCTATCGTCATGTATTGGTGAAGAAATCCGTCTAGGATGTTCAACAACAAATCATTCACTTACATTTATGTATGCTACTTCAGAATTAAATACTAGTATTATCATACATGAATGAGAGAATGAAAATGTGAGAAAAGGTTAGAGACATACAATCACAGATTAAGTTGTCGTTTTGGACTGAATTGGAGTTACAAAATGCAAAGTACATGTACTTAGCATACATATAATCACTTGTGTACCTCCAAATATCTTTTCACCGCTGTAGGATAGGTAAAATACAATTGCATCTTACATTTCCGGTAAAATCAGAATAATCAGTTGGTAATGTACTGTAATATCTCAATTTTCTATAGTCTATAACGTAACTATGCATATTAAAATATAATAGAAAATGAAAACCAATGTGTGTGTGTGTGTGTCCGTATATGAAGAAAGGTTATTAAGAAAAGCCAGATAGTATAGCATTTGGGTGTTACGTGTACATGTAGAGATACACAACACCGTTTTGATTTGTCTTTTATTAAGAATTGTTTACAAAACCAGCCATGAAGTCAGTCAAAAGGGCAGATAACTCAATGCTGACATGATCCCCGTGCTGTCGGACAATACAACTTCTCTCGAAATCAAAGCGTGTTCACGCCTCACGTAATATGACCTTAATGTTGGCGTTGGCTCATGCCTAGTTGAGAAATGTCGGTTAATTTATAAAACATAAAGCAATTTAAAAAAAACACTAATGTTTTATGGTCGGACTTTAATGTGGTTATGTCGCCACCCATTAGTTTCAGGTGGTGAATAAACTAACAGATCACATGAACGCTGAATTAATATTTACTTATCGTTTTTGCTTGATGATCGCAATTAGAAATAATGGGCAACGTTATTGTTTTCCTATTGATATTAAGTATTTTTATGCGGTCATTAAAATATATTTATCATTTAATTACGGAATGTAAAAAATAATATACTTGCATAATAGGCCTACATACAATGCATTATGTAAGAATATGTTTGATTTCGGAGAGGAATTGTTTCAAGTTTATGAAACAAACACATTTTAATAATCTAGAGCTTCATTATATATGTTGTCAATAATATTGTGACGTCGAGTTTGCATGTAAAAGACTCGTAATTTATACACCTCTGTCTACCTTTACTAGATCACGCCAACTCTTCTCTTCCTATTTTAACGGGCGTTCTCTTCATTCTCTCTATCTTTCTCTTCATTCTCCATTTTTCTCTAATTCTATCTAATTCTATCTATCTTTTCTTCATTTTCTCTATCTTTCTCTTCATTCTCTATTTTTCTCTTCATCCTATATTTCCCTTCATTCTATTTTAACGGCCGTTCTCTTCATTCTCTCTATATTTCTCTTCATTCTCTATATTTCTCTTCATTCTCCATTTTTCTCTTCATTCTATCTTTCTTTCTCTTCATTATCTCTATCTTTCCCTTCTTTCTCTATCTTTCTCTTCATTCTCTATCTTTCTCTTCATTATTTCTATCTTTATCTTCATTCTCTATATTTCTCTCATCATCTCTATCTCTATCTTTCTCTTCCTTCTCTCTCTTTCTCTTCATTCTCTCTATCTTTCTCTCCATTCTCCTATCTTTCTCGTCATTCTCTATCTTTCTCTTCATTCTCTCTCTCTCATCAGTCTCTATATGTCTCTTAATTCTCTCTATCTTTTTCTTTATTCCTTCTATCTTTCTCTTCATTCTCTCTATCTTTCTCTTCGTTCTTTCTATCTCTCATCAGTCTCTATCTTTCTCTCATTATCTCTATCTTTCACTTCATTCTCTATCTTTCTCTCATTCTCTATCTTTCTCTTTATTCTCTATCGTTCTGTTCATTCTCTCTATCTTTCTCTCCATTCTCCTATCTTTCTCTTCATTCTCTATCTTTCTCTTCATTCTCTATCTTTCTCTTCATTCTCTCTATCTCTCTCATCAGTCTCTATATGTCTCTTCATTCTCTCTATCTTTTTCTTTATTCCCTCTATCTTTCTCTTCATTCTCTCTCTCTTCGTGCTCTCTATCATTCTGTTTATTCTCTATCCTATTCTTCATTCACTATCTCTCTCTTAATTCTATATCTTTCTCTTCATTGTCTATCTTTCTCTTCATTCTCTCTATCTTTCTCTTCATTCTCTCCCTTTCTCTTCATTCTCTCTCTTTCTCTTCATTATCTCTCCCCTCTTCACTTGTTCAGTCTTACTCCATTCCTATTCACTCAATATTTTCATCTTTCTTTCTTTCTCCTCTCACGCACATGCACACCAGATCCATACACGCGCATAAGTGCTCGCACACGCGCGTGCGCGCACACACACACACACATGCACACAAACCGGTTGTCTTTACGCCAGCTCTATATACATACGCCAGCGTTGATGAAGATAGACATATTTCGGGCACTCTGTTAATACAACCAACTCGATACACCCGTAACGTAAACTAAGAAAATTGTCTGTGTACTTTATCTGATATATTGAGGGCACTTAATACATATCGCGGTGTAACTATAGATCGGGTTTCCTTACATTCGGAATGTCCAGACAGGACTACGACAGAACTGTGTCATGGGTTCAACAGTATCATATTATCATACCTGAAGATACTAGTAATTCTCAAGCGAAAGCAATTATTAGTTCGTGTGTCAGAGGAATCAGAATGTAGCATCTAGGCAAGGATGAACAAGCCCACGCGTTCTGCATAGGTGTTATCGCTATGATAATGGATCCATTTTCCTAGTAACTGGAAATCATGTTTTGAACAAAAACAAATGTAAAGCTCCTGTGACTGAAAGACGCTATGGTGAAACGTCTCTCGGATTGTTTCAGAGGGGTTTAGAGATCCCAACGTGATGTTCTCATTGTGGGATGAGAACCCAGAGCAACTGTGTTGCAGTAAGAACCATGAACCCCGGCTGGTACAGATAAACCGTACAGTGCAGAACAATTGTGAATTCATGCTACTTTCATCTGTGGAGAAGATACCAGACACATTAATAGCCCTGAGACAAATTAAATATATGTGTTCATTTAATAAGAATTAACCATAACCCTGATGCTTCTATACGGACTCTAAATCTGGCTGATTTTTTCTCGCATTTTCTAAACTCGGCGCATCAACCAAGGTAGAGAAAGCAACGGGAACTTTTCGAATATTTTATTCATCTTCATTCACTTCAAAAAAAAGAAAAAGACTTCTATTCTTGATGATTTTACGTCTTCTCTGACAGTTGTTGATTAGATATATTTGGATTTCTAAATTCTAGCTAAGAATTAGTCCAAAACGAGCAAAAATATATGATTATAGACAAATCAAATGTACCTACCTACTTTCATGTAAAATACGTTTGACTATGAAATATGTCAACAAACGTGATTGCATGCCTTTAACTATCAGTGGCAAGACCTCCATCAAGTACAGGTTATCGTGCATATCTATTTACCACATAACAGGAGTTTTGGAGTGCAGTAAACCCATGCTATAGTATTCATAAGCGATATCAAAGTCTTTTTGGACCTCTTTTAGAGCTTCTTCTTGGGACTTAATTTGTCGAATATAAA
>JAUTBT010010648.1:0-24248 GCA_032361225.1 Lepetodrilus schrolli
ATCTAGACCCCCACCCTACCTTTAGTGGTCTGTCAAATAACAGTAGTCAAACTACAATAACTTGCCCAATGCACACAATCCCATTTTACAACATTATTACAGTGTCTTGATGACAAATCAAAACGAAAAACCTGGTCTTTAAAAATACAATACATGTTTGGACCCATTGCCTAATTAATACAGTAACATTTAGCTGAAAAATTCTATGTAATTATCTGAATTTACCCTCTCCATGCTGGAGGTAACCAAAGATGCCATAAAGAGGAGTGCTTGTGCCTGATTCAGTAGGGAGAGGGTTAATTGTAATCGAAGATACTTGCATAGTATACTAGTCTTTCCGAATCAGTATTAGCCCTCTCCCTGTTGAAGACAACCGGAGATGCCCTAAAGAGAAGTACATTTGCCTAATCAAGCAGGGAGAGGGTTAATGTATACATACATAACCACTATTCTACTAAAATTCCACATTTTTCTCCTTTACATATTAACTACCAAGTTCACACATTAAAATAATTCAGTCCCATTCAATTTACCAGTCGTGCGAAAAATACTCTCGGAAGACCAATGTATGCACTCATTTTATCTTGGAATGTTAACAGCGAATAAATGTATGGTATAAAATATTGTTACTTTGTATGAATATAGACAACACATTGGAACAATACAACAATGACTAAACAAACTACTAATAGTTACTAATCATACACCATGGAAGAATATAGTAAGAACTGTAATATGTATCTATATAGTATATATAATATAAGCCGTTGATCGTGTGAAAGTTCAGCACAATTTGTTCACAGAATTAGCATTGTATATCAGGATTTCTCATTCCACAAATATACATACTGAATTTCTTTCTCATTGCACAAAGCAGAAATTGGCAGTTTTGTTCCCAAATATATATATTGATCGCTGCAAACTACAACTGAAATAAGCAAATATAATATTATCAACCCTGACTAAAATACAATACCAAAATATCATTGTATCAAAATATTCAATTTCACAAATATGTACAGATCATAATCATGTATAAAGACTTTCATAAAAAATCTGAAAGTCCAAAGAAATAACTGGTCCCATGAAAACTTCCCTCAATATCCATGACGACACGAGAAACAACATTTAACTGCTCCACCAATTACTCTCGTAGTGAGCACCTGTCACTGTTGGTAAATAAGGCCACACTGATAACAAAATTAATTAATGGCTTGTTGCATATTTCAAAATGATATTGTTACATCTGATAGCATCTCCCATTTCAATTTAAATAAGGGGCATGTCTTCGTTGTGACACCGTTTTATCAAGAATAACATGCATGTGATATTAACAATATCATCTAGCATATTTGGAAGAATTGTGAAACTTTGCATAATGATAATAAATTCTGTACACCATCTTTTGTAAAAGTGTTGATGAATACACAATCTCAAATGATCACATATATCAGGTGATCTGTTGTACACACTCCAAACAGGAATATTGACATAATGAAACTTCCAACCCTATATCAAGCCTCTGCTATACGTGATGCTAATGCTACAACCCACCGAGAACCCAGAATTCCCCTGACAACATTCCTTCACGTCAGGAACATTCTCAAGTCATAATACAAAAGTACCCATAGTTAACCTGAATATAGCAAGAGACTTTTAACTTCACTGTGTCGAAGCATAACCTTATGATGAAATGTAGTTACAGTAAAACAAACATTCACGTTTCAATAACTTCTGGTTGATTCACGAACATCAAATTCTCTGCCAGTTCTTCGTATACAATACATCTTATTTCATCTTCTTACCACACATTTCATTGGCTGCAATATCGTCACATGTTCAAGGCACTCGCACACATTTGTAACCATGGTAAGAGTAATATACATAACTAGCAAAATAGCAATTCTGTATATTGTATATACAAATAATGTTTACAAGTCTTGCTCGGTTGCATCCGATGTAGATGAGGATCCCGTGTTGGAAGACAAGTTCAAAAAGCACTTTCGATGGAAGGTGGAATGTCGACTGAATAGGCAGGCATTTCTCTCTGCTATGCACATGGGTCCACACATATATATAAATTGTACAGAAATTTCAACTCAAGAAAACCATGGTTCCTTCACAATCACAAGGCACATTTCTGCAAAAAGTCTACACTATCTTCTCCACAGGACAGGTTGCACATTTTTGGCAGATGCAAAACTTCTATTCTTGATGTCCATAATATATATGTATTTCAAAGTCATTACACTCATTTTCATAGGATTGCATTTGAGATCCCCAGGTTCTGCATTAAAGAGTTCTGGAAACATTGTCTCCTCAGTACTGGTGGCCAATTAAGTGTTGTCGTTCATGCTGCATCATGAGGCTTTTATTCTCAAACTCGCGTTCGCAGTACTGACACACATAGACCTTTGTTCTCCTGCTGGTGGAGTCTCCCTTCTCCGGCACCGGTGGGGCTATCTCCTTATGGCTTTTCTGTTCTTCCTCCACAGTGGAGTCGGGAGCGCTCGTTTCAGTCCGCGTTGTCTTCACCTCTTCCTTCTCAGTCGGAGTCTCCATCAGGCTGTTGTTGTTCTTCTCCTGCTGGTGCTTGGTGATGATTGACTTGATCAACTCCTTGTCCACGGGAGTGCCTGGAAAGTGGACCTGGATATGGTCGTGAAGCTCCTCCTCGATCGAGCAGCTGAAGTCGCAATAGCAACAGGGAAAGCAGTCAGGCGTGTTGTGTTGGTTCTCGTGTCGGTCCAACTCTTCCTTGACTGTGGTGCTGAAAGGACATCTGTCGCACTTGAGTTCAACATCTTCACCGTCGTCGCTGACAACATTGTCATCAGGAGAGCTGAAGTAGACCTGAGGGTTTACGACGTCTGGACTTCCGGGATCGTCGTTTGTCACCCGAGACTGAGACAACAAGCTCCTGGATCTCTCCTCGTGGACCTTGAGGTGCTGCTGGAGCTGGTTGATGCTGTCCACGCTGTAGTCGCAGCAGTGACAGTTGAACTTGTTCTCGGCTCCATGCATGCCCAGGTGGGCCTCCAGCATCTCCTTACTTTGACTCAGGTAAGGACATTTGATACACTTGATCTGACTCTGCTGCTGGCATTTGTCACCCGTCTGCTTCTTGGCATCTTGGTGAAGTCTCATGTGTTGGTTCAGGAGGTTCCACCTGTCCACACTGTAGGAACATTCGGGACACATGTAGCGAGCCCTCATTCTGTGCAGCATTCTGTGGTATGCAAAGCTGTTCTTGTTGCCGGTGCTAAAAGGACAGTTCTTGCAGGAAAATTCACTCTTCTTTTCCGGAGTCTGCTTCATCTTATGATGATCTGCATCAGGAGAGTTGCTGTCCTTGGCAAAACTCAGGATCTGTGCTTCGAATTTCCCAGGAGCTTCCAGAGCAAATTCACGATTCAAGATGGTTATTTCATCTGGGTTGTAGATGAATCCTGGCTGCTTGGAGTGGACGCGTCGGTGCTGATACAACAAGTTCAGCCGATCAATGCTCCAGTCACAGTAGTCGCAGATGTACTTCTTCTTCAGGCCGTGCATTTGGAAGTGGACATTATAGCTCTTCAAAGCATTGCTGCCAAAAGGACAGTATGTGCAGCAGTATCTCATTAGCTCGTTCCCTCCATCTTCTGCTATCATCACATCTGTGCTGTCCCCATTGTCCAAGCTTGAAGATACTTTTTCCACAGCTTTACCAGTGGTTTCAGCCTCCAGATTGAGGAAGTCCAAATTAAGCAGAGCTGACGGAGGTGGAGCAGACTCAAAGTCGGGCTCGTCAGAATGGAGTCGGCGATGTTGAGTCAGCAAGTTCAATCTGTCCAAACTGTAAGAACAGAACTCACATTTGTACCTATGGCCAGCACCGTGCAACATGGAGTGTTTCTTGAATTCAATGCTAGAGTTGCTTCCAAAGGGACATTCCTTGCATTGGTAGTTCCTGTGTGGCACCACTGGGGATGTAGAACTAGAGTTGCTCTCGTCAGCATCGTTTTTGTCGACCTCCATTTCGACTGGCATGTTGGACACTGGGACTTCTGGTTCATCGTCTGCTTCTTCCACGTCCGTGACCTCCTCACCATCATCCAGCTTCTCATCGTCTTCTATCACCTCATCTGCAGACAACAAATGGGATGTATGTTTTAATTAAGAAATAGGACCATTATTATGCATATATCAGCAATTTTCCTTTATATTATTGTAAAAATGCAATTTACTACAAACTTCCAACAATTATTTACCTCAAAATGAATACAAGTGAATTTCTTTCCTACACATTTCAAAAGTTCTGTTAGTGCAGCTGATTTCAAATTTTAAAAAAAAGTTTAATTTTGTACCATTTACCACTTTAAGTTGGAATAAAGTTGATTGTTGTTGTCTACACATTTGAGATAAGTTACAATATACTAATAAACAGTTCTTTCTTCAGGAAAATAGTACATGAAGTCAATTCAAACAGAAAGAGCAGACAAACATATACTAGTATGTTACCTGCTAACTCTGAGTGGCCTTCTTCTTCTATTTCCTCTGTCAGTTTATCGAACACCTTGTTGTTCTTGTCCAAAGGGTCCAGTACGATATCTAGATACTTCTCGCTGGAGCTCTCAGAGAAGCTGTTCTCAGTCCTGTGAAACTTGATATGCTGCTGCAGGAGATATGCTCTACCGGCACTGTAGTTGCAGAGAGGGCACTTGTAGCGTCTCTTAACAAGGTGCTGCTTGCGATGCTTGATGATGTTGTTCTTGCAGAAGGTGTAGTAAGGACATCGTGAACATTTGTAGCGAACACGGCCACCCATTCGTGACTTGTGCAGGATATGTCTTGCTTGCATTGTCACCAGTTTCGAGGCCATTTCTACACTTTTGTTCGGGCTTGAACTCATCTTAGAAGCTGGTTGAACTTCGTCGACTCTCTTAAGATTGAGCATCCTAGTGAACTGTTTCTTTTCGAGTGTCAGATTCTTGTCCTCTGTGGGGGTGCTATGCTTGAAGGGTCTTTCTTTCACTTCTTCCTTCGTCTCATGGACGACAGAGTGGCGAGTAAGGATGGCCAAGTCGTCCACACTGTAGTCGCAGTGCTCACACTTGTACTGCCCGTTGTAGCTGTGCATCATCACGTGCGCCCGGTAGATGTCGTACACTCTGGCTTGGAATGGACACTTGGGACAGGTCATCTGTGCCTCCTCATTCTCATCAACGTCTCCGTCGACATCGGCGCTTTCCTTCTCGTCCAGGTCCACCTCCACATTTTTGTTGACCTCAATGAAAGCTGGTTCCTTCGGGTGGACCTTGTCCATGTGCTGGTAGATGAGCTTCAGGTTGTCGCTGCAGTAGTCGCAGTATTTGCATTGATACTTCCTGTTGGAGCCGTGTTGACGTACGTGGTTCGCAGCATTGGCAATGTTGCTGTTGACGTAAGAGCATTTTGGGCACTTGTAGTTTTTCTTCCCGTCCATGCTGCAGATCTGAATGGGGACTCCTTTCCATGTCATCCTCTCCTTCAGGATCAGGACTGGCTTGTTCATCTTGGAGTTGCTGCTAACCAGGTTTTCTGCTCGGATTTTCTCCATTGTTTCAGGGTCATCTTCCACGATGATTGGATAGGTTGGAGCAGGTCCTTGTGGCAGCTGGACCTCGGTGTTGGATTCCTTCCACTGGTTGGAATGAGAACCCTTCATGTGCTGGTACAGCAGGTTCAGGCGGTCAATGCTGTAGTTGCAGAACCAGCAGGTGTGCTTGCAGTTGCTGCCATGGCGTTCGATATGGCGCAGGTATGTAACGGCATTGGGAGCAGTGAATGGGCACTTAGTGCATTGGAAGGATCTGGACTTCTTCTGTGGGCTGGTAGTCTTCTTGGCCTTCATCAAGGAATGAGCAATTGCTTCTGGAGACATGTTTTGAAGATTGAAGCTGCTTTTTTTCATTTGTTCACTTGGCAGTATTTGTCTCAACGATTCCAGGAACTGTTTGTTTTCTGACAGTTTCGGTTTGCTATACTGAGGGCTTGAGGACCTTGCATTGATGGACGACTGATGCGGGGAATGTTGGTGGCGAGGTGGTTGTTGACGAGACTGCTGTTCATGGAACTTGGTGTGCTCCAGCTGCTTCTGCTTGTGTTGCTGCTTGGCAGAAGACTGTGTGAAGGATCGAGCAGCTTCAGCCAGTTCCTGCTGCCGGAGTTCAAGAGGGTGGATGTTCTTGGCATGCTGATACAGTGTAGTGATATGAGCAAACATAGCTTCACACCATTCACAGGTAAACCTCTTGCTTGATACAGGAGCAGGCTGGATGGTTCTGAAACTGGTATGTTCAAACACCTGTTTGGCTACACTGGATCTGAAGGCTGATTGCTGAGGAATGTTTCCAGAATGCATCGACAGAGACGTATCCCTGCTGATGCTGTTGACCAGTGAACCAGAAGACTGAGGATTTGGTCTGGAAGACATCACAGTTGGTTTGTTATGCATGGCTTGTGGAATGTGAAGTTGAGGTGGTCCTACGGAAGGATAATCTTTGCTATTTGCAGTGTTGGGTCTCTGCTCACTAGAGTGGAACATTTTGAGAGGGGGTGGAGATGGAACTATATGGTCGGTTGCATTGAAAGGAGTAGAAGACCTTTCTCTCTTCAGTGGCCCGAGTACTTTATCTTCATCATCAGACTGTTCATCCTCCATGAAGAATGTCTCCCATTCATCTGGATTGAACTCCGAGTGAGTGGTGATATGGTCAAGCAGTGATTCTTTGTCACTAACAGTAATGTCACAATAGAAGCATTTGAAGTCTAGCTCTTTCTCATGCTCAACTTCGTGTAGGTCCATGGTCTCTCTCTTCAAGCATGAGAACTCACACTTGGAGCAGTGTAGCTTCTTGACTGCCTTTCTGGGATGTTTAAGTCTGGCGATGTCCATGTCGTCATTCCTCTGACTGTCCAACTGTCCCGGAGAGCCACGGGCTGCAGCTGCATTCTGATTGGAATGGGTCACTCTGTGCTGGAGGAAGGTGGACAGATCGTTGACATGGAAGTTGCACTGCTTGCATCTGAACTTGGATGGCGAAGATGAAGTTAGGGATGTGCTGTGCACCTTCATGTGAATGTCCAGCATGTTGGATTTAATCGTGGCAAATGGACACTTGTTACAGGTGTACAGCTGTGTCTCTGTCTTCTCGACCTTCTCAGCCTCATCGCTGTCTGTGTTCATGGAGTCATCGCCAAACAGTCCCGGGGAGGTAGACTGGCTGGAAAAATGGTTGTATGTCCGCATGTGTTTTTTGAGATCGCACTTCCACCTGGAACTGTAGCCACAGGTTCCACATGTGAAAGGCTTGCTCTCAGAGTGAAGTACAGAGTGGCGCTTAAGTTCTGCTGGGCTGTGACCAATGAATGGGCATTCTAGACAGTGATATAGACCTTGATTGATAAGACTTCTGAACACGGGCTGCTTGGTTCCTGGCATTCCTGGCCTGGATGATTGACTAGAGGAGTTGGACAGCTTGGGCTGTATAGCTTGACCATTTTGTCCTGCAGGTACCAGAGGTGGTGTTTCTTGTGACTGTCCAGCCATGATCGGTACGATGACTGTCCCTTGTCCACTTGGGCTCTCGTTGTTGGAACTCACTAGATAGGCAACTGGCTGTGGGGTCTGTTGTTGAATTGTCCCTTCTGGCAAGACCATTACATTTGGAGGAGCAAGACGTTTGTGAATTTTTCCTGAAGTATCAATGACATCCTTGATGGTTCCACCTCCACATCTCTTGAGATGCTTGACCACATCCCACTTCCACTTGCTTCTGTAGTTGCATCGAGGGCAGTGGTACGGCTTTTCATCAGAATGGTTCTTCATGTGCTGTGTGATTTCTGATGGCCACCGTGCTCTGTATTCACATCTGGGACACTTGTATGGGAGCAGAATATCAGCACAGGATGAGTTGATATTGTTGGAGTTCAGGTCTGTTTGCATCATCTTCTGTAAATCAGGATTGTTGAGTCTTTGACGTACTGCTGCAGCAACAGCTTTCTGTGTTTCTTCGGTCACTGGACGCTGGACTTGATATTCATGGTCATGCTTGTAGAGGATGCAGTCGGCATCAAAGTCAGAGAGAGAATGGGCATTGCTCATCTTGAGTCCATCGTCATTTGAGCTATCATCTTCGTTGAAAGAGTCAAAATGAGTTGGTACTGATGAAGGTCGTTCCAGATTCAAGGAAGGTGCATCTAGGTGTTTTCTATAGATGCCGAGGTCTCTGTTCTCATCAAAGACAGCAATATGGTCATCTTCTAATGGCTTCGGGATGAGCTCGGGCATATCAGAATCCGACATTCTTCTACGCTTGGATATGGGTTCTCCTTCCCGGTGAAGACGACTGAACATTTCTTCAAAATCTGGTTGTGGCGAGTACGTAAGGCTGTCCTCGGATAGAAAGCTGCTCTGATCGTTACTCTTCGCTGCACTCACATTATCTCGCCGCTTGTAAGGATTAGGCAGGGTGTGGTGACTCTTCTCGAAGTGCTTCACCAGGTCCCACTTCCACTTGTAGGTGGAACTGCACACCATGCACATGAACGGGCGTTCCTCCGAGTGGGAAACCGCATGTTTCTGCAGCTCAGCAGGCCACTTTGCTACGAATTCACACATGTTACACTTCAACTGCTTGCCATCGGAGGAGAGGTCTTGTGACGACAGGTTTGTGATCGCATCCAGAGGCATCTTCAGCAGGTGATAGGTCTGCTGCAGACCGTGAGGAATCTTTTGGATGGCGTCCTTGTGCTCCTGAATCTTCTCATGATGCTCGTCAAGGAAATGCTTGTTCAGCTCTTCCACTCCATTGAAATGTTCCTGGCAGACGGCACACTTGAAAGCCCGTCTGTTGAGGTGCAAAGTCATATGTGAACTGTAGTCAACGAGAGTCTTGGCAACGAATGCACATTTTGTACATTGTAGAATTGAATTTTGGCTCTTTCCGCTCTCCCCAGTAAAGGACTCGTTCTTCGGTGTATCTTCGTCTCCCATCCAGAGGGGCTCCATCTTGACTTTGAAGAAGTTTGGATCGAGAGTTGGATTATCATCCTTCCTGACTGAGAAATCCAGAGGCTGGTCTTGAGACGTCGCATTAGAAATCGGCGAAGCTCGATGTTTTCTTCTTTCAAGCTCTGCCTCTACCTTCTGTTTCTGGATGTGAGCTGATACATACTCCTTGATGCTGGAAGCTGATGGGTATGCAGGACTGGTAGTGTTGTTGACGAAAGGTCCGATATACTTTGGGAAGACAACTGGTCGAGATGAAACTGGTTCCTGGTACTCGGAGCTGGGTACGGGCGATGGGCCGTTCAGCAAGGAACTCATACTGACGGGAGTCTCGGAGCGTCCGATGCTGGGCGACTGGGAATGTGAGGAAGAAGGCTTTGAGGTGGTGGTAGGAGCAGTGATGCTGGCCAGGACGCTATTGCTGTAGATGCGTCGCTTGCCGTACATGGTGTGATTTCCAGAGTTCACAAGGTAAGTCAGACCCGGTGGCTTCTTGCTTCCGTCTGGTATTTCTCCACCATGCTTCTCCTTCCAGTGCTTATTGAGAGACTTGCGCCACTTGTAGACGTTGCCACAGCTGGAGCAGGCATACTTGATGCCAGTGTCATCGACAACTTCAAAGTACTTGGCAGGATCAACCTCTTGGCGGGTTTTCTTCTTCTTTTCGACCACAGCAACGAACGTGGGGATGGTGTCGGGCACCGGCTGAGGGATGACATTGGTGACGGGTGGATCTTCCTCTTCCTCCATGTCCTCCTCCTCGTCATCTCCCAGCATGGAGGGGTCTTCCTCCTGGCTGTGGTTCAGCAGCGAAGAGTTGGGGATGTCCTCGAACGTGCTGTTATGCAAGAGCATACCATCCTGCCCAGTGAAATGAAGTTTGCGATGACGGGGCAGCTTCTGCTTGTACTTTGTCGCATACTCGCAGATATCGCACTCGTAGATGGTGAAGTCGTATTTGTGTGCGTTCTTCTGGTGGTGCAGATACGTCTTGGCACTAGTGGACGTGAACTCACATATGCTGCATACATAGGTTCTATTCTGGATATTTCCGCATCGGGTTGGCGTAACAGAGTTTGGATCCTGTCCGTCGCTGTTATCATGATCCTCTGCGATGACCAGCCGATCTTCCTCGTTCTCGTCGTTCATCATGGCGACATGTTCGCCGCCATTTATCCTTTCAGAAGCTATACTGTCCATCGAAATTTCAGATTCACTTCTGGATGACCGTTTCTTCGCAGCTAGTTTCAGAGCAGCCGCCCTTTTGCTAGATGCATCGTCACCCTCACAGTGGACTCGTGATCGGTGTTGTTGAAATTCTATCGAGTCTGTGCACGTGAATTTGCACTGTTTGCAGGTGCGTAATCTTCCCCGGCCTTTAGGTGCAGCTAACGTCTCCGCCTCATCTGTTCGAACATCTAGGCCCTGATCTGGGACGACTTCCATCTTGGGTTAGCCTGCCCCCACAGGCCCTGCACTCTGGACGTAGCCTGTAATAGAAGGAGAATCATAAGTTTGCTGGAAAATACTTTAGAAAGAGGGTGTTGATAATCATCCTTTACAATTGTGATTTGTTTCAATTAAGGTTAAATATGAAATTTCAGATTAAAGGTTTTGTAAAATACCTTTAATATTTAGTATGGTATGCATGACAGCAATATTATTTCATTGGTCAATCTGCCACACTCAAAAAGTGTCCACAATTATCCACAATTCAAAAATGTTATTATGAAAAGGTGGAATATATAAGAAAACAACATGATTGGAAGTCAGCTGTACCATACACAGGTGGAATTACTGGGATAAATGTCTACAACAATGTCACACCCATGGTGTGATGTGGTCAATAAGTATAACATTTCACATTACTACAAGAAAGTTGAGCTATTGCGACTAGTTTTTCCTATACTTTGCTTCATTAAAATTCATTGTGTTCAATGTTGTCTTGTTAATCATAATTATCTGTCCTTCATGACTAATACTGCAAGCATCACCAAAGTGTCGATATTTACATCCATAAATTTCCAAAAGGACATCCTCAAAATTATGAGTTACTGCCTTTTCTAATAGCCAACGCTTTAAAGAATATTTGTCTTTTCTAATGACCAACTTTTTTAAGAATATTTGTAACTTCAAAAGACATAGCAAAAGGAATAGCAATCTGTTTCCAGTTGTATTACAGGCAGCTGTACTATGTTCTTGTATATTTATGCACAAGTGACACAAATCAACTTATTAAATAATCATGTCAATTCCTTCTACAGCTATTTTCATATCTTTATGGGTGAGTAAGTTATTGTTTTATCTTTATTTTATGGAAATACCAATAATTTGTTACATAACAAATAATATCTCACATCTTATTCTCAGATATCATCATCTAGTGAGTGTGAGTGAATTACTGTTTTACGTCACAGCGTCATCATCTAAAAAGTAGATCTATATGTACCAATATAAACTCATGATCACTCCAGCCAATAAAGGGGCACAACTCTGTCAGTCTTATCGTACTCCCAGCTGAGAGAGGGAGAGAGACAGCCCAGGAGAGGAGTGTCCTTCCTCCCTAGTCTAGTCATGTGACAGTGTTTGAACAAGGAGACGGAGTAAAGAGGTACCATGTGAAGACTTATCTCCATTTGGCATAGGAAGAACATGCCAGGCTAAATCTCCACGGTGGCCGTTTTAGACGGCGGCAACTGATACCAAGTGGACCTTGTTCCATAAGCTGATGATAGAGGAGTCCATCTCTGGATACGATTATCTATACAAGCTATAGCAAGCTACCAGTACTGACCTTATTTGTTAAGTACACTGTTACCAGCAATTGTAACAAGTCACCTCTCTCCCAGGTGGTAAACTAACAAGTTAATACCCATCTCTTATACCAAACCTCGAAGTCACTCCATGGCTTAGTATAATAATAAATTATCCCTAATAAACTCACAACTTCAACCAATTATTATCGTTCATTTATAGGCAAATTTTATCATATTTTTATGTATTTTTGTGACAACAAAATATTTTCATTCCTAATGTAAGTGGAACTGAAAGTGTACAATGGATGTCAAGGTTCTGTAAGTTACGAGAGTCAATTTCCACTTGTAGACTTGTGTAGGTGTGCTAAGCTAATTGGCTAAATTCAATCTAGTGCCAGCCATGGCTATCAGAATGCAAACATGGCTGAACTCACAGAATAAACTTATATGAGGAAATGACCTCTTCAAAATTGAATAAATATGTCTCATAAATGATTAATTCTCAGAATTATGAGTTCATATTCCAATGTGGTGTATATTACAATATAGCATGTTCTCATCTCGTTTTCCTACAAGTCTCATATCAGAAAAGGAATTTCAACCAAGAACTGGTTTCTGACAAACAAATCTTTCATTGATCTTATAAAAAACCATTCCACCAAAATTATTCATGCAGGAAAGGGTTAATATATGTATTTTTTACTATTAATTATTTTTTATTTTTTATTTTTGCATTTTAGTTATGTTTCAAATAAATTTCAGGTCAAAACTTTCAAGTGTTTTCATATTAATGCTTCAACCTTTTATTTATTTGAACTTGGAAGGATAATTGGGTCATTTTCTTTCCCTTGACTGAGAATATAACTTATGCGAGTGTTGTTAAAAGGAAGAAACGCCAACTGGTATGAGGCTGTAAGTGTTATGTACCACCTAGAGACAAAAGCCTCACCAAGGACCAGGAAACTCAGACCTAGTCTTTGGTAGAAATGTTCAAAAGGATAATAAAAAAAAAATACCACACACTCACACAACAAAAGTACTTGTAAGCCAGATGCTGAGAGCATGCTTCCTTGTTGAAACCAGGAAAACATTCATGGAAACTGAGAACACAAGCCATAACGACAGTCATCTTATCTATTCCTGCTGGTTTAACACAGGCAGGGGTGTAATGCGAGTTGGTATTGCACCTAAACACTATGGACCACAGAGTTGAAGGGGTTAAATACCAACCATAGAATAGTCAGCACTCTGAAGGATAGTTAGTATTCAGTCATAGGAGAAAGAATTCTACTGTGGTGCAGATTATGAAAGCTTCTTTCAGATAAAATATTATGGTGTCGTAACATTGCTATTTTACAACTTGACACCTGGTTTTCTCAAAGACAGAGCAGTCAAGGTTCCGACTTAGCAGACATTAATACAGACCAATGTCATATAATATTGGCATCACACATTGTGTCATCATCACACGACTATATCAATACCAACCTACAGTACTTACAACAGTAACTGATGTTTATAAACTGATGCTTATAAACTGATGCTTATAAACCATAGGCATGAGAGTATTGACTTTGTGACATTCTGATGAAATCTGTCCAATGTTACTTTCATCAGTATCATATATACTTGAAAGGAAAAGTTGAGAAAATAGACAAATTTGTATGCCATCATTGATGGATTTCTTTTTATAAACAAATATGATAAAACTACTCTGATCAATTAGAAAGTTATTATCAGTTATTAGTAGATCCCAATATTTGAACAAGTTCAATAAGAAATATTTCTACATAGGTAATGCAGGTGTGCATGGTCTTTCAAATTATTGTCATCTACAACATATATTTGTATTTTTTTCCCCCTATAGTTATATAAATAGAGCTAATGAGTCTACATTTCACTTGGCAATTTATTCAGTTAAATATAGTACATGTTTGTACAGCATATTGAAAATTAAAAAATACAAATTCTTAATTTAAATTTTTTTTAAATTCTTAATATTAAAAAATGCACTAGAAAGGTTTTAGTCTAGTAATTTTCCATTTATAGTTTAAGCTAGTAATTTTCCAATATTCTAAGAATTTTCCAATAGTCATATGTAGTAAATGCCATTTCGTACAATCCTATAGTAATTTTCCAATATTCTACTATTTCGTACAATCATATCAGAACATGACACAATTTCCTATAAGCATTATACATTTCATGGTCAAAGACTGAAGATTAGGTGACATTTCCTCAAAGTTCTACTGAAACTTTTAAGAGGTTTTTGGGGGTTTAAGAATAAGTACTTACATGTTTATCGGAAAATGTCAAAGTCAAGGTATTGTGGAGGAAGCTTGTGTACAGGCGATTTCAACTGGTACCTGTCTACCACGGAACACAGAGAATCAGCCTGTCCATGTAATCCTTCAGGACATGATAGAATTCAAAGTCTTTAAAGTCTATATATAAACCCTAAAGTATCCTCTTTGTAGTCTAGACATATATAGAATGTCCTCACTATACAGCTTGAGATGGGAAATCACTGTCACAGAATGCCTCGCTATAAGCGCTGAAAATTGTGAGATGTGCATACACTTCTTCCTGATGCCATCCCAGAGCGAACACTGACCACAGACATTCATCGCATGTGTATTCATTATAACCCAGCCTAAACCACCTACCTCATCATGGCACAGAATATTCAAGAGTTTCAGCAGAGGCCTCTCAGCATAATAAATACCATAGCAGTCTGACATTCCATGTCATTAAGTCTTGCTATTTAAATAATGGCTTTTGTTGCCCTAATTAAGATTCAGATTGGCACCTGGGGGAAATAAGCCTGAATAGCGGCCCTGGAAGGTTTTATATCCAGGTAAGGTACTACAGGTAAAAACAATGGGCAGGTAGCATGGGAAGACAATGGGTTGGGAGATATAAGCTGGACTGATTGTCTGTTGGGCTACTGCCAGTTATGCTGGGGAGTATTGCATAATAGTGACCACCTCAGGGCTTGTGTTGTTCTTGTTGCCTCCAAAACCCTTTGGTCACTCTTAACAAGTGCCCCAGTGGAATACTACCACTCAATCGAGTTATATAGACCGCAAAACAAAATTAGATTCATTGATAAGGAAGTGTTGCTTTCCAGTAATAAACACATACAAAGTTATAATGTTTAATTATTTATTATATAATCATATATATTATATATGTATTTTGTATTGTGTATGTACAATTATATATATATATATGATCTCATGAGATCATTGAAGAAATCTTTTAACTTTATATTCGACAAATTAAGTCACAAGAAGAAGCTCTAAAAGAGGTCCAAAAAGATTTTGATATCACATATGAATAGTTATAAAAATCCATTGTTATTGCTCCAGTGAAAATATTTATATTTATAGCATGGGTTTATTGCACTCCCAAACTCCGATGTTATATATATATATATATATATATATTATTATTATTATTATTATTATTATTATTATTATTATTTAAAATTAAGCTTGTTACACATGTAAAGTCTCATTAATTAATTTTAGTACAAGATTAACCATACTAATATAGCTAAATTCATATGGATTTAAATATGCCAATTAATTGTTTTTCATATAAAGAAATAGATGAGTGAGTTAATTAATTCTTTAATGTCACTGCTGGAATTTTTCGTATAAATAATGTCACAAAATGTTTCCAGAGTGTATATCATTTTACAATTGTAAATTTGATACTTGGCCAAAAAAACGATGGCTTGAAAAGACTGGAGTGTAGGAAGTCTATAAGCAATGTCTAGCATGTAACTGTAAGTCAGGTAGATCGACTCATTAACTTCAGGTAAAACAATCTGTGATGGAGATGCAGGTATCAGGTGACGGGAACACCTGACAGGTACCTTGTAACAATAGAACAATGCAGTATGCAAAACAGTCACAGGCTCATAGACGGCTGGCATCCCAGTCAACAGCCAACAGTAACCTACTCGTTGTTCCCTGGAGTAAAGTTCAAGCACTCCCGCATGACAGCTAAATCTGACCCCCACTGAATCCAAAGTCTGTGGAATCAGATCGTCCCAATACGTGAGCAGAAATAGTCAACGAGGATCGGGTTTATGTTGAAGCATTGTCAGCTGAAACATGACCAGCAATTGTTCCAGGGCTCATTTCATGCTAAACTTTTATCTGTTGACTTGAACTGCAGAATGCGACATAGAATAAATCCCATCAAAAATTTACATTTGACAATTAACTTGTATATATTGTACACTTTCAGAGACGATTATTATTTTTTTTATTTATACCTATTTTAATCTCCACATCTTAAACTTCCTATTCAATTATATTTTTTTGAATGTCTTAAGTGATGCAACTCAAATATTCAATATTATACAATCTCTATGTCAGGGCAGGATCAAAGATGAATTACCACTACAATCAGTCTGTGACTAACCATCCATGATCACAAACAGCTTCTACAATAGCAGCTCTTTAACACCCAAGTGCTGAAATTACTATTGTGCAACAATTATGAATGCTTTTATGACATTTCATCAACTTTATTAACTATATGTATGGTTTAAAGTATAATGTCATTAATTTCTACAAATGTACTTATAATTTCCAGCAGGAATATGATCAAGACTAAGGTGTTATATATTGGCATAATTATTTGTTTTAGGTACAGTACATAACTCTAGTGTTAATTTAACCTTTCTCCTCCAACAGGCAACCATATGTGCCCACTCCATAAAGCAGCACTCTTTAGTCAATCCAGAATGGAGAAGTGCATGTAAAAACCAAATTCATGGTACAACTTCTCTCAAATGGACCGATGAATATTTACATTTGAATGGGAATATCTGTATGATGGACAACCACAGCAGCACGTTATATAACATTGCATACAGTCGGCTCACCATGGCTACACAGACACAGGGACATCCCATAGCCAGTGCTATCTCCAACCACTCACACATCCCGATTAATACAAACCTCAGCAAAAATAGCACAGCCATCTATACTAACTGGGCCAAATCACAGTCATAATACTTCTGTAGATAACAAGTCGTCCACCACTCTATTAACAGTAGTTTCTTTTCCATGAAGTTGTTTCATTTACATCTCATTATATTAATCTATTTTTTATATCTGATCTATTTATTTTAAATTTTCCTGTTACAATTCAAAGTCGTAAGGAATTGAAATCTATTTCAAAATCTTTTGAGGAAATTGATGGCTGAATCTAAATTGAAAATTAACTATTGACTCCTTATTCTGCATAGCAATTATTTAAATATTTTAATTTGTTTGGGCTTCAACTAAGATTCACTATTAGAGCTAACAAGGACAACTATCATCATAAACTAGCATTCATCATCATCAGAGGGTAAAGAATTTCAGCGCCTTCTTTCATATAAATATAATACCAATCAATATAATTTATATTTAAACTATTTAGACTATGGATAGTCTACTTCTCCAACCCTACGCCTCCAGCCACACCTCGCACCTGATGCCTTCAACCAACCATGCATTCCACCCAGCCAAAATCCAGCCAAGTTGTGGATACATTAATCCTCTTACCAGCTGGCCAACCTACCCTTATCTACTGGGTTCAAACTTCCTGTGTGCGATTAAAAAGCCCCTGTATGGCAAAGCGAGACTTGTTTATTCAGTACGACCCCAAACTTCTTATCAGTTTCCTTCAAGCACAGTACCCATGAAGTATAGTCCTTCTTGAATGTCCCCAGTAGAAACCCCGGAGTTCATGCTGGGTACTGTATTTGAACAAGGTTCCATAGGAATGCCTCGCTGCATAAAAGAAAGTTGTACAATATCATCAAACCGATGAATAGCATCGTGCAATGTGGAATAAATGGAACCCCAACTGTTGACATCTTGCAATATCCTCACAGCACTGCAATGAAGTCCTGCATCCATCTGTTTGCTACTGGGGCTGGGGCACTATTAATCCAATTGAATTTTATCATGTTTATCCAAGGAGGAGGGTATATTTTACATTGTTTTATCTCACAAGATGATTATCAGAGGGACAGTTTAACCAATGAATTGCTATGAAGTAAAGAACCAGTTGATGTTCAAAGTAACCGAGTAGTAGACGATCTTAAAGACCAGTAGATGTTCAAAGTAACTGAGTAGTAGCCGATCTTAAAGACCAGTAGATGTTCAAAGTAACTGAGTAGTAGCCGATCTTAGACCAGTAGATGTTCAAAGTAACTGAGTAGTAGCCGATCTTAGACCAGTAGATGTTCAAAGTAACCGAGTAGTAGCCGATCTTAAAGACCAGTAGATGTTCAAAGTAACTGAGTAGTAGCCGATCTTACTAATAACCTTATCTAAGACAAACAATGTCATATCAATGTCAGAACACTCAGACAGGACAACAACAAAATGCAGGGAAGTATTTCCACAAGTTTGTTTCACAATGTTACCAGATTTACATATATGCATACTCAGAGCTTGAAATCATTTATGCCAGTATCATCATAAATCATTATTTATATGGGCTGAATATTTTCTTATTAATTAACAAATCATTTGTTAAAAGTCCATTTAGATAATTTTCAGTTCCATATTCAAATTCTAAGTAGTTTTATGGGGAATGTTGTTGTGTACCTAAGTTCAAAGTATGAACACAGTATCCAATTACTGAATATTCCGTACATATATATATCATTAGAATGACAGAACCATGCTGGCACCATCCATTGATTCAGGATATTATGATTCCAAGCTGACACAAAGTCCTGTTTGATATCATAACGATTTACAGATTTAGCCGGCATGTTCGTAGTCTTGCATTAACGGTGGCATGAAGCATTCATGAGCATGATGCATGAACTGGATGATGAATGAATGGCCTGTAAAAAAAATTGTACAGTACCTACATCGATCTATTCCAAGTTATATTCACGTATTTTGCGGTAATCAAAATTAGCCATTAAAAATATTACATCATTTCCAATTTCCTATTTTACTGGTAAAAGACAAATTCATAGGATTAGTAATTGAGAATTTGTGGAATTACGATAGGCTCCAGTCTTCCATTACAATAGAGGAACTCCCGGTCAAGTGCATTGTGCTGGGGGGTCAAGGGTCAGAGATAATTGTGTGCCCATGCAGGGGTGGACTGTTGATGCACACCACAGTTATGGGTGTGGCAGGGGACATAGGGGTAAGAAGTCTGGAGAATGGGGTGCAAGATATCAGGGGAAGTTTGTAAATAAAGGTTACCTTAGATTCATAGGCTGAAAGTGGGTGTAGGCGATGTAATGGGGGTAAGCTGACGATTTGATGGGGGTAAGCTGACGATTTGATGGGGATAAGCTGAAAGTGAGTGGGTGATTCCTTAGGGGTAGGTTGAAAGTGGGTGGGTGATTAAGTTGGGGTAGGCTGAAAGTGGGTGGGTGATTTGGTTGGGATAGGCTGAAAGTGGGTGGGTGATTTGGTGGGGTTGGCTTAAAGTGGGTGGACAATTTGGTTGCGGTAGGCAGAAAGTGGGTGGGCAATTTGGTTGTGGTAGGCTTAAAGTGAGTGGGTGGTTTATTGGTGGGTAAACAGAAAACTTCATGGGCTGTATACCTGGGTTTAAAATAGGTAGGTGGGTTGGGATAGAAACATGGTGGTTAGGTTGGTGTAAACAGAAAGTAGGTGGTTGGGTGAAGAAACAAAGTGGGTGGTTGTATGGGGTTATACAGAATTTGTGTGGTTGTGTGGGATAATATTTATAGTAAATGTTAAGTGAGGCAGTCTAAAGATGTGGCTGGTTTACTATGGTACAGTCAGTAGTTCCTATTGCTACTCAATATAAAAAATGGATGGAAAATAACAGCATGGAAATAATTCTCTAGCCATGGAAACTACACACTAAAATTCTTTACACTGGCATGGAAAGCACCCATCCCGTCTGCAGCCAATCAGCAAGTCAGGAAGGCATGATACCACAAACATAGAGGTGAAGGAGAAAAAACATAAAAACAGATTTCTCAGTCTGAGAGGCACTTACATTCATCAACTTGGCCGGACTCTTTTCATCCTATAATGGAAACTACCTGTTACTATTCCCTTCTGCTACTGCCTGCCTCTTCCCACACACCACGTTATCTATCATGTCTCCAGCCCTGATAAATAGACACCACTCCAAGTTCGGAAGCCAACAAGCCGCAACACAATCCCATATCATTTCCCAGGTACCAGAACCTGCACGTAGTTGAGCTCTCCCGCAACATGTGTATATCGTATATACAGATGATAACAGAACTTGATTGTCATTTTGTCTCGAGGTCTACCACACCGAACAAGTACAACAATGTACTTGATTCATTTTAAAAACAACCACGAAAAGAAGTATCATTCTTGAAAATATTATTTGTGTAAACTTCCTGAAAGATGTTATAAATTTTGATTACTTCATAAATTTCAAAGATTTCATGGGCCTACCAGTGCAGAAGTATCATTCTTGAAAATATTATTTGTGTAAACTTCCTGAAAGATTATTTATATTTTTTATTAAAGTCATGAATTTCAAAGATTTCATGAACTGCCAATCCTGTTATGGGTGCAACAACAGTCATGTCTACAATGACAATATACAGAATGAATTAGTTATCATGAAATGTATGTCCCAGACATGTTCAGCATTAGATATCATTTAGATAATATAGGCTTATATGTCGCCAGTGCCATATACATAAATCAATTTGTAAAACTTTTCTTCCATTCGCACATATCGATCGATTCCCTGCTGTTCTATGCCCGTTCAAATATCAATTTAATTTCCATATTCGATTCCTATCTCGACTAATTAGCAGCATTGGGAATTTTCTCAGTTGGCACCGAAACTGACAGAAAGCGTTGACAACCGGATGGCAACACATGCTGTTTCTCAGCCTACCGACTAAAATCTGGAATAATTTCCAAGTTGTGCAACAGCTGCATACAAAGCCATTTTTGCTATGGAGACAAATTAAAGCATGCTTGAAGGCTGCACGGAACGGGGGTCCGCCCAACTCAACAGGCTGCTCGTGCTCAGCTCCAATAGGTGTGTTAAACACATGTCACAGTGACAATTCCGGATCTGATAAGAACCATCCCCTTCTACGCATACATAGGGGAAACTGGTTTGGCAGGCATGCAGGCAGGGCACAGAATTTATTCTAGCAGACGGCAAAATAAGCCAATCAATACCCTGTGCCTATCACCAGCAAATATGCCGGTAGCAACAAGTGGCCATTCGTCTGCTAGCGGATACCATGCTGCAGTGGGACCGAGAGACCGGATCGGGCAGACAGAGACAGGAGAGGAGCAGAGGGCTTGGGACTGTCACATATTTCCAGGTCCCCGACACGGCCTGTCACAGACTATCTCTCGGACCAGGGTTGTTTCCCAGCTGGTACTGGGAATGGCATCAGTAGAAATCATGTCATGTCAACACTACCTCTGAGTCACGGGGAGGTTTAGTTTCAAACTCCTATCGAATACCTTCTTCCCCGGGGCAACACAATGGGTACAGGATATAATCTGAGATGCAGGCAACCATAGAAATATAATTGACATATTTCCATTTGTAAAAATTCACTCCACAAACGATTTCATGATTTTGCCCAGTGTATGAATATGGCATACCTGTGGGGGCCCCCACCAAACGAACTTCTCGAATCCCAACAGGTGCCCTCTTACTCAATACACCTGTAACTGTCTTTCATCTAATGACACCGATACTTCAGTATAGAGCAAACACAGCATCATACATGCACGTTCCCACCACTCTTCATTATAAGGTGTCACCAACTCCAGCACATATACCCTAACTTAGAATGAAAATAGACTTACATGATGAAAGTTGGCCCACTCTGGAATATCTTTTCAGTAGAACAAAGGGAATAGAGATCAAAGGGTGTAAGCAACTGTACTGATGCGCGTTACATCGAGGGAGGCTGGGAACTCTCACAAGTGGGAGTGTACTTTGCCAACATGTCCTGTTGGTCCATCATTCTAAGAAAGCCACAGTCCCATTACAATTCCCCTTTCAAAACTCATCAAACTCGAAAACTTTCACTAACTAGGTTCTAGAAAAGTCAACACAAGCCAAAAAGTGAAATATTTCAGACATTTTTCACTTACCATGTCTGGAGGTAGAAAATGTCGTCTGCTAGTGAATCCGTCTAACGCCTGTCGGCTGCTACTGTGATTACAACTGTGACTTGATTCCGCTTTCCTGATAGCTGATTATGTCAACATAAGCCTCGGCTGCTCAGCAGAGAATACTTTGTAAAAATGTTCTGTTTAAAGGCTCTTCAAGTCGTACCATCTTCTGACATGGGTCTCCTCGACTGTCGTCATAACGGTTGAATGGTTCTATTTTAGAATCACAAGAGCATGTCAATAGAAGGTCTGGCTCCAGAGACTTTTTTAAAAATAAATAAATAAAAATGAGTCCCCACAAAAGAAGAAGGAATCCTTTCAACAAGCCACTTGCTGCCAAAGCCTTGACAATACAGGGTTTTAATCAGTCGGGCCTGAGCGAATCTTCGCTACAAGTGAAGGGATGATAGACGACAAACCATTGTTGTCGCAGGCAGGCAGGCAGGCAGGTAGAGAGACGGCGAGACCCTGAGAGGCAAGGCAGCTCCAATGAATCAACGGAAGGTGCTTCAGTCAGGTGGTCACATGGTGCTCTGCCTCTCGGCACAGAGAGCTGACTCTCTCTCGGCTTAATGGCCCACTATCAGGCCTACATGTGACCACGGCCAATCCAAGAGCTTGGATCTCATGCTGATAGGATCTGGGGCCGTACCTGAATTCAATCTCTTTGAACTTTTCAGCTAAGACCAGTCACGGCTCCAATGTGCGACCAGGGATGTGAAGACCTGCCGGGGCCCCAGAGGGATCCTACTTGCGCCAGCTTGGAGACACATTAAAGTTGCAGTTTTAATCCCAGCCAACAAGTATAATCTGCCTCACTGGCATTGACCATGTTGTGTACACTCACTCCAGTATATAATTCTACACCATGCTTCACAACCATGATCTTCAACTGCTAGATGATATTATTGTTTACACATTGAATTAATAGGTGGGTTTTTTTTCATTATTCCAAGTTGGAAAATATTGTTAGTAGTGGAAATATTTTTTTTATAGAGTGGATGGAATTTGAGACTTTTATCTTGCTACTAATGCATATACATATACATTAAGAAATATAGTGCATATACATTAAGATTACACCCCTAAAAATGGGAATTAAAAATATCAAAAATAATTCCTCAGTACATCACTACAAGTTTACACAAATCACAAGTGTCTCTATTCCACAAAGTACTACTCCAACTAGAGATTGGGTCAGGTAGAAGATAAAACACCCTTATGAATGTCATGCCTGGAGGAAGTAGTCCTAATCTACCAGAGATGCAGTCAGCATAGGATACTTCCTTCAACAGGTGGAGATTTAACATTATGGGTTCTTATGGCAGGGGTGCACAGACTCTATCTAAAGTGTCATTTGGTCTTCACTTGAAGGCAGTTAGTCCCCTAAGGGCATGCAGCAGGGGACTCCAGCTGACCCCTATAAAGTAATGGACAGGGGGGCCATCGCTTAGCAACCTATAATTAGATGACATTTCGTTATGGGGGCAAACTGGATTGAATATGGCCTATTTGAACTCAGAACTGGCAGATTTTCTGCCAACTGTGAATTTGCAATATGGAAACGTTCATTTATTCTTTACATTATAATGACTTTTCTAAATACAACACACCAAATACCTAGCATATTCAGCTTTACATTTCCTTATTTCAAATGTTGCAATTCAGTTGAATAACACATTTCTAACTTTCTAAAATCAGAAATATTTTAAACAAAATCTTTCGTCTTTGAACAGATCATCAGCAAGTTTGCCAATGTATGCAACACATACAGGCAAAGTATAACATAGATATTCAAAGTGTACACAGTCTCGTTTAGCTTAGCCTTAAGTTACAGGAAGTGTTGGTAAATCTGGTCTCCAGAGCTTGGTATTCACAGTTGTAATTTGACTACATGCTGTGACTGAGAGATACCTAGGACAGCTTCTTCCTTGGCCATGGTAGCACACTTGTGCCTAGTGGGGGTTAGCATGTATAAACTGAATTGGTGAACTGATAGATTTAAGGAACTGATACGAGGACTGATACTGAGTCAGGGAACTGATACGGGATCAAGTGAAGGAACAGAGTCAAGTAACTGATACCAAGTAAAGGATCTGATACCAAGTTGGGGAACTGATACTGAGTCAGGGAATTGATACAATCAAGGAACTGCTATAGTCAATTTTTTAAATTTTTTTTTGATTGGGGTTTTAAGTCGCTTTCATGATTCTTTCACTTATATCACGACTTATCAGTTTAGGGCAGGAGGAAACCCGCAATATCCGTAGCGCTGAATGTTGCAGTAAACCTGCGAGCATCGGCTGGTAC
>JAUTBT010010659.1:0-44478 GCA_032361225.1 Lepetodrilus schrolli
CTGCATCAGTGGGTAGATTTGGTGTGGTATATATGGCAATTATTATTATTATTATTATTATCTCTCTTCCTCGCAAATGGGTTTAAGATACCTGCAGCGATTTAAACTCCACCAGTCTCTCTCTCTCTCTCTCTCTCTCTCTCTCTCTCTCTCTCACCTCACAAATACTAACTCCCACTCAACCACTTATATCGCTTGCAGTGGGTGTATTGAAATCTTGAAATCTATGTACACTTCAAACCTCGAATGGATCAATATAATATTCTTGGATTTTATTTATAGAAGCATTTTCAACATTTGTGTAAGATCTTGAAACTCTCAAATATTGATCACCTACTGATAATAACCATTTGGCTCTAATCATCCTAGGAGATTAATTATTGTCACAGGGGTAGAATTAATGCATGCCCACTGGCAAATGACACATAAAACCAATGTCGGGCAGCTAACTTTATATCTGGCATGCCCCTTTGGCCCTCTTGCTTTTCAATAAATATTATTATTATCATTACTATTAAAATATTAATTAGTGTAAGTAGTAGTTTCATATGTTATGATAATTTTAAGAAACTAAATAATTTAACATTACAAGAATATTTTTTTAGTCCACTAGAATCAGTCATTAATGTAAGTCAATGTCATATCAAGTTGACAACGAAAGAAATAATCAGCCATAGTTGGAATTAGCGAATGTCCGAATCAATCATAATTCATGAGGTCCAATGTTCATGTTTGAGGCTCCATGACAGTGTTTTACATGTATCTCTTATAAAGTGGTTATTTGACATATATGTTGTATTAAAGCCATACAATCACAGATAGTCGTCTGAGGAAGTTTTACATGAACGTATATGCATTTGATTTGACTAAACAAGCACTTTATACATCCAACTACTTCTTCCTCATGTTCCACTGGTTATCATTCTATATATTTTTTAATATATAAATTTTTATTTATTAAAAAAACATAAATAAAAAGAAGGGTCATTAGATGTTTATGTGGGCACTCTAGATTCCAGAACAGAGTGCATTTATTTCTACCCCTGTGTCACGACTAGTACCATCAGATTGACATACTCACATACCGTGGCTACAGGTGTACATTTACCTAACCAATCCTGCTCATCTTCAACACGTGTGGAAATGGCCGACAAGCGGTGACGCGCATGTCCCCGGACTCCAAGACAGTGTTGTCATGTCGGCTGTGGACGCCATACGCCATACAAATTATCCGCAATTTCAAATATCTGTTGTACAAATTCCACGTCTGCTGCTGTAGAGGCTTGGCTTGATTTGACTCTCCGAAGAACATAAGCCAAGCCAGGATATTATTTCAGTCACGGCCAAGACAAATCAATGAAATTTTGGCAGAAAGTGGAGACTGATAGGATGTGGACTAGAATCTCAATTGTTTGTCGCCTCCATCATTTCCCAAGTGGTGAATTATGGTAAAACATAACAATTTGCTCTCAAGTCTCGGCAAATCCATCCTAATTAATCATGATCGTACGGCATATACTCGCACACAGACGGAGGATTTGGGGTAAGATCTTCAGCTCGGCTATCCAAATCCTTGAAAGTATCTCTTCACAATTGATTTCTTTTTTAACCCGGTCTTTCTTTCATAGTCCTGGTCACAGACACATTTATTTTGATTGAGTGTGTCAGATAGGGGGGAAACGGATACTTTTCGAATTAATTTTCATCACTATTAAACGATAAATTCACACCTATATGGTTATTTACAGTGGTAAAGCCGATTATAGCATGCAACCAACCTCTGGTAGTTTGCCAAAAAGTTTTCAATTTAAACAATAAAGTTTATAGAAGGTTAAGATTTGAAAGAATTGGGCAGTGTCTTTTGTTAGAATGTACCGTAATGCACATTTCACATTAATGCTTGTGAAAATTATGTATTTCAGTGGAATGGAACTGTTTGTGGTATTTAAATATGAGGCCTTTGAAGGGTGGGTGAGAATATTGAAGTTGGTTACATTAACATATGAATGATATCACGTGTCTGAATTTAACATGAAGCAGAAGACATATATAGATACACTCAGTAACTAGGAAATCAATGCATTTCAACCTTGTTCATGCCAGAGGCAACCAGAGATGCCATATGAAAGCAGTGATTATGATAGTGTGTATAAATCACAGTGGCGGATTCAAAGGGGTGCATGCCAGATGTATGTGCCCATTAAAAAAATACCTAGTATGTATAATGTTTAATGTTTTATTTTATTTTATTTTAAATGTGCATGATTTATTTTTCTTTGTGATAGAACCCTTTCAAGATCAGTCATAAGTACAACCAAGTTAGTTAAACAAGTAAAATAATAGGATAAATTCTTGCTTCACTTGTTGGGTTATTTTTTCTTTACTTCATTACACCTACCTGTCAATGGTATGTGTGAACTCCCTCCCAATGTCTCATAATCCTTTGGGCCCACAATAACGCGGCATTCTGCGGGAACAAATAGCAAGGCAGTCTACATTTAGATTTTTTTTAAACGTTTTATATTTAGAACTGACCCACTTCCATTGGCAATACATGCACATAGAATATCTGATATGAGTGGTCATATATTACTGAATTTATTACTGAATAAATTCAGCAATATAAGAACACGAATGTGAGATTCTATTTATCACATAACTGTAGAAACTATTGTAATATCGATTTTCAGTCATAAACACCATACAGGCAACTAAAAAATGAAAATATTGCTTGCAAAGATAATCTAATTACATAAGGAGATAATTATGCTGGCCAGTTTCCTTTCATCAATATCACTGATATGAAATTTCGTAACTAATTTTAGCTAGTTTTCAGTGTCAGTAAACCATTACAATATGCATATAGGCCAATGCCTACGATTTCGTTCTACAGTCCAATACTAAGAGTGGGCATAGTCTGTAGGCATATTCAACTACAGTGCGCATCAGGGAACAAAATATCGTTATTTCACACCATCTATCAAAGAAAGAAGTGAAAGAATCTTGAAAGCGGCGCTTAACCTCAATAAGAAGAAAAAAAAGAACATCACATCGACACAATTATCAGATTTATTGACCATAAAAGAATATATATTAAATTGCCTGGTATCGTTGTGCCTTTAACACGTTTAAGCTAATTGTCTGTCGACACCTACATTAACGGTAAGCCTACGTTAGTTGTCACCTTAACACTGTGCCAAGTGTGTTGGCATGGTTCCTAAGACCGTCATTCGTGATCTGCTGCGCCACCTCAATCTCGCGTTCAAGTGCACCCATCTGCGAAGAATAAATATTTCATGTCAATCATATGCGCATAACACTGTTGAGAGGTATTGATTGTAACCTCAGCAATGTGTAGCTACTCATAATCCATTATGATTTGATAGAAATCCTGTCCACAATTCGATAGTCGACACCCACTGAATACACACACACGTTTCTCCAGAGACAATTAAATTTGCATAATTATCTATCAAATAGTTGATAACTGTTGGTGGAAGTACATACAATCTGTTGTTGGTACATATCAAGGAACAATTCTAGTACATTTCAAAACAAATAGAATCCGTGCAACATAAAATAATAAATCTAACGTGCGACAGCAAACACTAGTTGTACTTTACATCTGTTGGTCCTTTCAATAATCTATAACAGTTTCAAACATGGTGAATTATGTCACTATATAGCATTTAATTACAGGCAGGTAGCTATTGCAACTGTTGAATTGCGATGGTTGCCGAACTCACGATGAAAATGGCAGTGAAACGTACGTCGGGCTTGTCTTTTAACCAAATGTTATTGACAGTTTGATTGATTATTTGTGACTGCGTCCAAAAGACGCGCAAATGATTGAAGGCAATTTGTTATATTTTATGGAAGCTTCTTTTGATATATGCGATACCGTAAAATATGTCACTTAGTCTTTGTGGCAATTAGTCTAAATCAGTGTCGTACCCATAACACCTCTGGGACAAGATGGGTTACGTTTGACCGTTACACTTGTAATCAAACAGTAGTAACCAATCAATAGTAGAATCAGAAAGATGGCCAGTAGGCCTACATACAGATATATGATGGCTTTATCAAATCACTCTTCCTATGAATGTGTAGCAGGATATCTATTAAACACCCAAACATGCTCTCACCCAAACATCGTTACATAAACATATATTCCATTATTTCATTATCTCTTATTATTTTGCTCTCTACTTATTTACACTATATATATATATATATATATATATCTGGGGCGGGTGGTAGCGCAGTGGTAAAAATATATTCCAGAACGTTGGACTTCGGAGCCAATGGTTCCAGGTTCAAATCCCGCCCCGGGGGCCCGGGATCAATGTTCGCGAAAGTTACTTTTCTGACGCGATATTGATAGGATGCGATGTCTGTAGAGTAGCAATGCACTTATCATCCTTGGTCTTGTCAGTACCAGCCGGTGCTCGCAGGATTACTGCAACATTCAGCGATACGGATGTTAAATTTGCGCTATAATACTTTAGTCTTTCAAAATCTAATCGTACCAAATCCACGTTGCTGTACAAATAGCAACACAACACAGAGGAATTCCATGGAAGATGTAATACGTTCTGTATCCACTTTATATTATGTGTCATTATTATTGACGACTAAGATGTTTTCAAAACCTGAATTGCATATTTGAATTCAATCAGCTTAGTAATATCTTAATGTGTTCGTGCGTGCACGGTTATCAACAGGTTACTCTTTGTGTTTTATTGCAGGTTCTGAGATGTATACCTACACATGCTAGTCATTTAAAAAGTAGTTCTTATTGATAATGACTACATCCTACTCAGGACTTGACCTCTTTTTTTTTTTTAAAGATAGTATTTATTTACTCTGGTATTTTACTGGAATAAAGTTAAAGGTTTCATCAGTGTTCACATCTTTCAATATCTTTCTTGCTTTATTTTACAATCAAGTGTATAATATATACACGTTTTATTGTAAAATAATTGAAGCAAGTTATTTGCAATAGTCTTTGATATAAACCTTCTTGTGAAGCTGCTATCAAGTGTGAACATGACAGAATCTGTGGACATAAATATAGTAAGAGGTTATAGTAATAATGAAATACATCAAACCTTCTTTAATTTTATTCCAATAAAGTACAAGATTAAATAAATAGTACATTAAAAAAAGTCAAGTCCTCGGTAGGATGTACTCTTTATGAATAATTTTTACAAAATCACTAGTATGCCATACCTGTAGGCATAAATATCATAACTGGTCTAACTTGAATTACAACCAAAAACCATACACACAACATTTATATTTGTATATTTTATATGCATACAATGAATACGTATGCAAATTAATTAGATTTATATTTCATTTATCTATTATATAAAACAGAAATAAAAGCTCAGCGGAATATTTCTCTCATTTCTTTCTTTTTTTATTATCAATATAGGATGGGCGGTTTACTAAGCTTGAACTGCAATGTCCCAATTTGTAAGCTCTAGGAGAACGCGCGCAACCTTCTTCCGTTGTATTTACAGCGGGCGACGCTGTGTGGAGTATGAGCAAGGCTCCCGGTGGAACAAGTGACGATGGATTTTGGAATCATAACACAAGTCCTCAGGAATCAACTGGGGCACCTGTTAGAATCTATATCAGAACAGAAGGACTTGGTAATAGATGGAGATTTGACAAAACCGTTAGACCGAATCGCCGGCATTTCCTTTCTCAAACAACATGGAGTTGACAAGATCTTCAAATTGGACTCCACGCAGAAAGTCCTACCAGGAAATCAACGTCGTGTTTATTTTGTCCGTTCTAGCATGCTTACCATGAAACATATTGCCGACCAGATCAATGCAGAACGTTCGCGGGGGGACAATCGCTTGTACACTGTAATTTTGGTTCCCAGGAAACTGGAGCTGTGCCAAATGATCCTTGAAACGGAAGGGGTTTTGGGTCACGTGACAATCGAAGAGTTCCACATGGATTTGATTCCTTTGGACGTCGACCTGATGTCGTTGGAATTACCGACTTTTTTCAGGTCTTTCTATCTGGACGAGGATTATACGTGGATACACACGGTTGCTTCGTCATTGGTTAACTTGGAGAACTTCTTCGGTTGCATTCCTTCTGTGTACTGTGTTGGGAAAGGTTCGAAGATGGTTCACGACCTCATGGAAATAATGCATGGCATCTCTGGTCAGCCGAAAAGCCAAGACAAGAGTCAAATTCAGAAGCTCATCATTTTGGATAGGGACGTCGAGCTCATTACTCCTTTATGTACACCAATGACATATGAAGCACTTCTGGACGAAACGTTTGGCATAAAATGTGGCATGATAACGTTTGGTGAAAATGTTACCGGAAAGGCGCAGGATGTGAAACTATTGTTGACCTCTAATGACGAAATATTCAGTGAAATAAGGTACAGGCATTTCTCAAATGTCTTTACCTATTTGAGTTCAAGGACAAAAGAACTTCAGAGTGGGTATGATAAGAAGAATGACTTGAAGACTGTCGGTGATATGAAAGACTTTGTATCTAAGCAGCTCAAAGATTTGAAGGCACAGCACCGAGCACTAACTTACCATATAGGGGCATGTGAGGCAATAATGAAGAAGAAACAAAAGGAAGATTTTGAAGAATACATCAAAACAGAACACAGCATATTGGAAGGAATAGAAACCAAAGAAAATATAACGTACATTGAAGACAATCTTTGCAAGCAAGTTCCAATGCTTTCATCTTTCAAACTTCTATGTCTGTTGTCATTGACACAAGATGGAATTTCACCCAGTATGTTCAAGTCGATAACTGCCCATTTCTTACACAGCTATGGCTTTGAACAGATGGTGAACTTGTATCAACTCAAGAAGCTGGGCATGCTTCAGGAACAGACATCAGGCAATACTCCTGTGAAACCGTTAGCAAAGGGCCTGCCCATGATCACCAAAACTTCCCAGTTCCGTTCATTGGCCAAGAAGCTCAACCTCGTTCCCAAATCGGCAGACGAAATCAATCTCCGAAAGCCTAACGACATGTCGTACGTGTACAGTGGAGCCTACACGCCAATGTTGTGCAAGATCGTTGAACAGATCCTCGAACGAGGAAGCATCCAGGACGACGTCGGCAAGTTGGTATCGGGAGGCGTGGCTCACTTCGACAAACAGAAGCAGCTTCCCCCAGGGAGTGGGTCCAAGAGGGACGGGGCAGTGATCGTTTACTTCCTGGGTGGTTGCACATTCAGCGAGATAGCCGCACTGCGATATCTGGCGAGCCACATGAAGCAGAACATTGTCATCGCTACCACGGCCATCATCAATGGAGACTCTTTCATGGAGTCTATCCTTGAAAGCTAGACACTCACTGTATGCATTATGTATTACACACTGCCCAGGGTATCATTTCTCCAAGCTCTTGTGCCAACTATGAGACCATAGCGCTTAGATCCAGATCGCCATGTATAGGAGATCGCCATGAGTGCTTATGGTCTTGTCGTAGATACGAGAGCTTCAATAAACGATACCCAGACACATGACTGACATATCCAGGAACGAGCTTGTTCATAGTTGCCATGGTTACAACAAATCATCACTATGCGAAGTATTACCATGGTAACCTAGTCTATATGTTGCTACTATGTGATTCATACTTGCCATATTGATCATCTATGTATGTTGTTTTTTTCCTCAACTTTATCATGTTTATACATTTTATACAACATGATGTGATAATTCTTAATATCCAGGCTTATCAGGCTTACTGGATTTTGAACATGTAATAAAGTAGTTAGCAAGACGAGTATGTTGCAGGACTGGTAATACATTTATGATTGTTTTCATAATTTTCCATCTTCACCTTGAACTAACAATATTTGTACCTCAATTAGTTATAAGTGATTATGCCTATGGAGTTTAACATCGCTGCAGGAATCTTTCACCCATTTGCGACGACAATTAGTTATGAGTCAAATGTATACATTGTGTCCATTAACAATGAACATATGACCATGACAGGGCTCAACTTAGTGACTAATTTGGGAGCCACGGCGACCTAATTTTGCATTTGGTGACCAGTATTTCACTTATTTTAAGTGTTACTGCATCTACCATGTCTACAGGAGCCAAATGGCTGCTTGGAAAATTTTGTAAATTTGAAGCCTGCATGATGAAGGTAATAAAATTCAATACAAGCAATAATACATTATTGTATATGTAATTTTATATGTCTGACCATGCTGATATGTATACAGTTGATCCCTGTTTATCTGGATGGTTGCGTTCCCTGTAAAATTGTGCGGGTAACTGAATTTCTGGATGTCTGAATTTAGCAAGAGTTGCCACCTTACTCTTTATTTATCACACACACACAATGATCCATGACTGATGACAATGTTTATACAACCGTAACGGTTATAATACATGTCTCTGCCCAAAGTCAGAATGTATTTGTAATGCCTTGATGTTAACTCAATTATTAATCCAATCTAACTGGCACTGATTACTTGTATTGCATTTCCTTGATGTTAGGCCTACCTCAACGTGACTGAAACTGATTATTTGCAACAGCTTTTTAAAATTTAATGTGCAATAAACTATTTGTTGTAAAAAGATTATCCCTCTATCGGCATTATCTGGTTTGAGCCCTTCGTAACTTGCTGTAATGGTTAATGTTTTCTTATGACATGAATAATCTATTGTCCAGATATCTGAACATTAATTGTACTTAATATAATTGGTCTGTTTGGTTCCCGGAAATGTCTGACTGAATGGAAACCAAATTTCCGGTCATCCGAGTTATTTTATAGGAAGGTATTGGCTCTCAGTAAGACATGGTAAGAACTGTGTGGATAGCGAGGGAACTGGATATCTGAAGTCCGGATAAAAGGGGGTCAACTGTAGTTGTTCTTTTAGAATGTATCCAATTTACCAAGATAATGATATTATTGAATGGTTTACATAGAACTATCATCACTATGTACACTTGTGGAAATGACAAACTTTGTATGTTCAGTATCATAATCAGTCTATGTCTATATATGTCTATGGATGAAATGGCAACTATTGCTTGCATGTGAGAATCGCAATTAAATTTGTGATGTTGAATGACTAATGTTTTGAGTTTATTATCCTTTTTATGGTATGTTTTTGTTACTAATTGTTATTGATCATTTTCTTGAAATGATATTGACAGAATATTTAATAATTAAAACATTCTGAAAGATGATCGTTTAATCTGTGGTGTTAATTATTATTTTCTTCACACTTCCTTGGGATAGTGCTTCGCTCGTGGTGGCACATTGTCCCACTCAAGTTGAAAGTTGGGCATTATCAGCCCCGGCTATTATGTTTCAGCTTGGCTGAGAAAAATAACAGTCTAGGATTCGTTCCTGCCCAACACGGAGATGCAAGCTGAAAATGTGTGGGGTAACTTTAGGGTTAAATAAGAGTAACATTTTTGGCTTATGTGTTCACCATTTTCATGATGCAGGGTAAGGCTACCCAGTAAGGTAAGATAGCAATCTGAATGTTGACATAGCAATGCGAATTTTGACCAGCAACAGGAACATGGCAGCTTGGATTGAATGGACAGGAGAGCACACTGATCCATTGATGGTAAATAATGATTGAGTGCTATGAGCATGCATAGATTTGGCGCTTCATTAACCCTCTCCATGCTGAAGACAACCGGAGATGCCATGAAGAGCTGTGTCTGTGCCTAATCCAGCAAGGAGACGGTTAAAATAAACATACTTTATTATTATATGTCATTTATTATTATCATTTTCTAAAGACCAGTACACTATCGGAGGAATGTAATAAATATACATATTAGTTTCAAAAATGAAAAACATTGGGTCAAATAACTGGCCTAAGCTAGGTAGCCGACAGTGAGATTGGAGTATAATTGTACGAGTGGTTACTCAGATAAATATGTTTTATCAATTTGTTTCTAAATACACTATTATACATATATTATTGAACAAAAACTGATGGAACCTTTAAATTCATACTGAATGTATATTATTTTTATGAATATATATGTTTTTGGTATTCATAATCATGGTAATTTACTATGATCAGATGATTCAAGTATACTTTCTGTACAAGTAATCAATAACAATTATTGAAAATGTAAGTAACGTTTCAATCGTTGCATCTTACAAACGTGAATAAATGTGTCTGAAATCTTGTCAGTTCGATAAAAGCAAGTTGGCACAGACGCTGGTTTGCACCGTCACGTTATCCTGAACCGCCACGAATACACGATGGCTGCTATCGAAGGTTTGATGTCCTCTAATTGCGCAATGTTATCAACGTTTAGCCTCCTGATTGTTGTCTTCATCCAGAGTGCCTGCGTCATTGAATAAGAGCTGTAAGTGACAATGTGATAAGATTATTACACTAAGTAATGTGCGTATGGTTGCATGGTAGATCTTGGAGATTTCCACCGGTTGACAGTTTGACAACAGGTGCTCGGTTTTCGTTCAGCTTGTTTTCAATGAAGAATAGTAATCTTGTGAATCTGTTTATTGGCAAATGTTACAGATGCAAATATTTACTGTATATGTACGTAATCATGACAGTCTGTGGAAATTTAGAATATGATATAGCATGTTGACCAGCTGATAGGGAAATATATTAAGAACATCAATGATTTAATATGATTATAAATTACTATAGATCTAATTATAGATATAGTACATGTATTGACTATCACAGATACATTCATCAATGTTTATAGCATTGCTTTGCGCAATGGTAGAACATTGGACTTCCTGTCCCAGGAACCTGGCATCAATGTTCACGAAAGATACCTTTCTGACGTGATCATGATAAGATGCATTGTCAATGCAGTTATCATCCTAGGTCCATCAGTAACAGCCAGTACTCGCAGGTTTACTACAACAGTCAAAGCTACGATTGTTGTGGGTTTACTCCTGCTCTAAACTGACAAACTGTGATATGTGAAAGAATTAATATAAAAGAAATGTCAACAAGTAGATTGTTAAATGTAGTCACATCTATTCGAATCCCATACTGTAATGCATTCCCTTTTCATTCCAGTGAAATGAATGCAATTATGGCTTTATAAATTTGGCAAGTATGGGTGCCCTGTAAGGGCATCGCGTGGCTGGACGGGCAGAAGGTGGTGCTACCTATTGGCTGGGAATACAAACTGCTGCCACTGAAAGCTGATTCCTTCTCTCCAAGACTGGCAAATACATTAACTACCAACACAAAATATATTTGATAATTTATAAGGTTGTAACTGAAAATCAGATATTATGTCGTGGTTGTTCGAACCAGAATGTCGACCGAAATGTCGATGCAAGCGACATGCGCTGGAATTCAATTCAGCCATTTCCAAAGGCAGTTTGACGGAGGTGAAGGCGTATTCTCGCATGTGTCACAGCATCGGCCATACGAAGGATACGGTGGGGAGGCTGCCATTGCATGTGGCTGCTGCATGTGGAAAGTTGGGTGTGGTGGAGTGGTTGCTTACTGACAAACATGGCGACCTCACGGAGAAGGACTCTGAGTCTGGTTGGACAGCACTGCACAGAGCTCTATTCTATGGACAGCTGCCTGTTGCTATGCAACTTATTCAGGTAACGATAATCATAATCTGATAATACAAGATTCTTGCAGTGTAATGCAATAAATCAATTAATCAATCATTTATCACACTGTCTCACTGATATTTTGCCATTTAAAAATGTGTAAATAAAAAATATATATTCTATATTACTTTGTTGAAATTTCACATTTCTACTACGCACACATGACAATGGGAATTCTGTGTTTCAAAACTAGATTATTTTCATTATCTAGTTCATGTTTATATAAATTTAACTGCTGCAAGATAACTCTTATAGTATATATTTATAATATTATGATGTAAAGACACAATGTCTTTATATAGTCCATGAGAGAGTTGTTTTAAAGACAACAATCGTTGAAATGTTCTGGAAACATCAGACTTAAGTCACAGCATAGTCAATCTAATTAAAATCAGATCCGAAACTGATGTTCAGATATTTGGACACTAGCTGTTTTGAAGTTTCAAAAAGAATGTCATTATCTTTAAGGAGGGTAACAAGATCTGATTTTAAGTATTTTGCAGCATAGTTGATACTTTTGCACTAAGTTTCAGTCTTGCAAACCTAGGAGTTTTGGCAATTCCGCAAATGCTATTTTAAATCGAAAATGGTGAACATTAATTATATAAATCATATGTGAGTTGAATTGTTTTGTATTCACTGCTTTAACAACTTTTAGCATGGCAGCGACCTATACAGTCGTGATCATGAAGGATTATCTGCTCTTGATATTGTAATGAAAGACAGACAGCGCAATATCACGTACGATGTGAAAGGTATGTGTATAGCATTTTGTTGTCATTAATACCATGTTGACTGCTAAAAGTATTACCATCTGATTACTAATGAATACTTCTATTTATTTTAACTTAAGGAATATAGTAATAGCCAGTTATTTTTTAATACTAATGTTTATGCAATAGTACTAGTAGTAGAAATTGACTAGACACCTAAAAATATTTAAAATCTTTACTTTTTAATGTACATGTTGTACAATTACCATTACATTTGCAGGAATGCCCATTAATGCTGAATGGTTGTTTCATATGTGCCTGTACTCATATTATTTGTGTGTGCATGTGCTATATTTAGCTGCAGTTCTGTAGCTAAAAAGTGCGCCGTTAACTATTTTGCTATCTATATGGCACCCATAAAGATAGCAAAATAGTAAATGGGGCATTTTTTAGCTACAGAACTGCAGCTAGTGCTATATTGTGCTTTTTCTATCTCCAGAACCCAGCGAGGTGTACGTATGGGGAGATAACCCTAACTTCAACCTGGGTCTCGCTAGTGGACAAAGTCGGACCACTCCAGAAGTCATAGACGAGTTCAAGCGTGCCGGTGTCTTCATACACGATGTAATTAGTGCTTGAATAATTTATGTAAATTAAAATTATTCATGCCATAACCATGATATAACATGTTTAATATTTATGTTTAATTTTTTTATCATCTGATGAAAAGTTGAATATGGACATTATTTACACTGATTTTGTCATTTGTTTCTAAAACTATGCTTAATTTTGACATGTATTATGTGCATACATACAATAAAATAGTATTTATTAAAACATTACCAAATTTCATTGAAGTAACCGGTAATAAGAATGCAGTAAGTTTATGAGGACAAGCAAGTCACGTGTACAGAGACTTTGTGTATCATGCTACTTTGCCTGACTAATATTAATAACTAAGCAGTTTTCCATGGTTTATTTTTATATGTATAATGATGGTGAATAATTAGAATAACCCACAAAATACGAGTGATTACAGAATATATGTCCCTTGTGGAATTAATGTTCGAAGATCCTCACTGAAGCTTGGTACTGAGCATCTAATTTCACTCTGGACACATTTTCCATAATCACTTATGCGTATCTTATGCATTATTCTCTAATTGTTCTGTACTGTTGATGTTCTCAGATTGTGTTGAGCAAGTACCACACAGTGTTCCTGTCACAGCTGGGTGGTGTGCACACGTGCGGTCACGGACACGGGGGTCGTCTGGGTCAAGACAACGAGCTGACGTGTGTTGTAAGTATTCTGGGGAATTGTAGCAACTGTAGTAATTTATAATAATAATGTGTACACTGTATGAGTTTAGAAATAAATGTCAATCAATTGACTTTTCGAAGATAACAATATATTTAATAACAATGATAATAATGCATTTTTTTTGTTCATTAATTGTCTCAATTTTATTTGTAATTAGTGAGTCTATTTCACAGGTACCGCGGCAGGTGAAATCTCTGCGCAACGAGACATGTGTCCAGATAGCTGCCGCCAGAGACCACACCGTCATGTTGCTGGAGAGGTATGCTTATTTAATTAATAGAAAACTCATCCTTGTACGTAGGAACATAAGGCCATTTAAAAAAAATGTGGAAAATACAATTAATTATTTTTAGTATATTCCACCAACCGTGTACTAGACTTTAGAAAATTATAATAATAAGTTGTGAAAGTACGATTTCATGCTCAAGCTCAACTTCCTTATGTCCCACTGGTTTTCAATACCATCGAGTGACTGGTTTTCGTGGTATTAAGGTTTGAAGCTAGCTGCGCATGATCTATTGACGATTGTATCAAAATTATGATCTTAGATGTAAAGAACACTCACTTCCTCATTCTTTTATCACAAAACACTGCTAATTCTATGGTTAAATTTAACAATACACTGCCCCAAGTGAAGTCCTCACTTCGGCAGCCATGACACTGACATATACCCCTTTCAGTGGTAAACGGAAACATTTCTATTTACGGAGATCAAGTTGGATCAAAATTCAAAGATTTTTGGAAACTGTTTGGCAATATTCAAAAGCACAAATAAACCACAAAACAGTTAAGTAATGTCAATTTCCCTTAAATAGAAATATTAACATAAATACGAGATGCAATCTGTAAAATGACGAAAATTACAAAATAAATACTAAAATATCTTGAAAATGAAATTTTATCACGTCATTTTAATGAGACATTTTATGATGAATATGAAATTTCATTTGCAAAATTGACAAAATCAATATAAGAAATGGCCCAAATGTGATCCCATATATTTTGAAAATCGCCAAGAGACATACTATTGAGATCACATGATTTGTGATGCTATACACGCCTGCAAGCAGATGGCGTGACTGTCATATTTTTTAGAGCTTATTAGAGATTATTTGTTTGCGAGTTTTTTACATAATGTTAAAAAGTGCATTAAGCTCACAGCTACATTTTCTAATGTTTCTCTTTCTACGATTGCATACTTATGTTTGCTGATGACATTTATGCCAGTTCTGTGCGATATAACGGGGGAAGTGTAAAGCGTCAAATATATCCGGCAGGTGATGTCATTCTTTGAGTTCTGGAAGCAGAAGCAGCGTTTTTTTAAGTAGTACGAAAACTGGTCTACCCCGAAATGGGGACACTGTATACTTTCAGTTAAAATGCGTTTGACCATGAAAAAATATCAACGATCCGTGACTGTATGCCTTTAACCTGTATGTATTTTCCTGTTCCAGTGGGTCTGTTTACAGTTGTGGATTAAATACTTTCCATCAGCTTGGTCAGCACCCACCTCCTGATAAGTCCATCAAACCAAAACAGGTATGGTGTACATTTATGAAAAGATGCCATTTTATTAAAGGCGATAACTCAAGTGGTTTATAACACATTAAGGGAGATAAACAATAATGTCGATTTGGGTGTATTTTTTAAATTTGAAGCTTCCTGTTGTGTTCTATTCTTCGGCTTAATGTATGCTATTGGGTAGCTGTGTGGGAGAGACTAACTTATCTATCATCTTCCAGATGAACTTGAAAGTGTTGAAAGGGAAGAAAATCCTTGGAGTTTGTGTTGGAAGATTCCACACTGTCGTGTATACATCCGGATCTGTTGTCACATTTGGACTCAATGCCGGACAACTAGGTGTGTGTGCTGTACTTCCTGTTTGTCATTTTTATTCCCTAATGATTCCCAGCTTGTGACGTCAAACATCGGTAATAAGTTCCCATGTAAGATCTAGACATTTGTGTCATTCCTCTCTCTGTTTGATAAATCAAGGTTGTGGTGGGTGGTAGTGCAATGATAGAATGTTGGACTTCGGAGCCAAAGGTTCCAGGTTCAAATCCTGCCCCGTGAGCCCAGGAAATTTACCTTTCTGATGCGATACCGATAGGATATGCTCTCTGTACTGTAGCAATGCAGTTATCATCCTTGGTCTGTCGGTACCAGCTGGTGCTTGTAGGTTTACTGCAACATTCAGTGAGGTTTCCTCCTGCCCTAAACTGACAAGCCGTGATATAAGTGAAAGTGAAAGAATCTTGAAAGTGGCTCTACACCCCAAATAAAAAATAAAATACAATAAAATATAATAATTCAAGGTTACAACACTGTAGGCAAAGTTGTCACCAGTATAATGAATGTTAAAATTGTATCTAAGAGATGGTAACTTCAGTGCTGTGAGCCGTTGAATTGGCAGTCAAAATGTGCATCGTATTTATTATCATACGACTGACTATCTGTTGATCTCTTAAGCTTCATTGCTAAACAAAAGCTGTATTGAAGCTTCATAATCTTGATCTGGTGTGGTATGTAGTTTGATTGTATGGCTTTCATATCAAAATATACATTAATGACAGATTGTGTTTCCCCTTTTGTTACCAAATTGTTGTATTTTGTAAAGATTTCTATCTTTTATAAACCTGTGTTCAGCCTTATTGTTTGAAAGTATATGCCTCTGTTTGTATATTCAGGCCACCAGAAGGGAGACAAGCTTCAGAGTCTGCCACGCATTGTGTCGGCACTCAGTCATAAAGACGTCATCATCGAGTCGGTCTCGTGTTCCGATGCCGCTACTGTGTGCCTCACCAACAAGGGAGAGATATTTGTCCTGCATGAGTACCAGTGTCGCAGAATCATGTCCAAGTATGAATATTTTATAGTAATAAAAACATCTATTAATGTGCCAGATCCACCTAATACAGCATGCAGAAAATATTGTTTTATTACCTTGATCAATTGATGAGTGTGTATGCAGTTTCCTCAGTTTCCCTGCTGGGTGAACAGAGGCATTTTCGAACATGTTTTTCAGCCTGTGTCTCTCTGTGTGGTGTATCCTGCTATGGCATAAGGTTACAAATCTCTCACTATATGGGGAAGGAACGATTCCTAGATTGTTCTAAGCCAAGCTGATTCTTGGTGCCCCCTAATTGTCACGTATTGATGAAAGATGTAAAACAATAACTGATTCTCTTGGTGCCCCATGCATGACTCATCATAATTCTATACCAGTGTAAAATTAAGTTAGGGCGGGTGGTAACAATGGTAGAACGTCTGATTTGGGGTCCATAGGCCCGTGTTAAAAAAACCATCCTGGGAGTCCAGCATTAATGTTTGCGAAAGTTGCCTTCTTGACGTGATCATGATAGGATGCAGTTATCATCCATGGTCTTCAGTACCAGCCAGTGCTCGCAGGTTTACTGCAATATTCAGCACTACAGATGTTGTAGGTTTCCTTCTGCTCTAAACTGACAAGCCGTGATACATATGAAAGAATCTTGAAAGTGACTTTCAACCCCAATTAAAAACAAAAATAATATAAAATTAAATTGAGTAGATCCTGTAAAGTGTGGCTGCAGTGGTGCTCTTTAATGTGAAGTAAGGGTGAAGTGAAACCCTGTAATGTGAAGCATGACTGCAGTAATGTGAAGTGTGGTTGCATTGGTACCCTGTAATGTGAAGCATAATTGCAGTGGTACTCTGTAATGTGAAGTGTGGCTGCAGTGACACCCTGTAATGTGAAGTGTGGCTGCAGTGGTAACCTGTAATGTGAAGTATGGCTGCAATGACACCCTGTAGTGTGAAGTGTGGCTGCATTGAAACCCTGTAATGTGAAGTGTGGCTGCAGGTGGCTGGGCAGCAGTGACAAGGTTTTGGTGTACGGAGGAAAGCTGGACCACTGCGCTGACTTGGATCTGCTGCGAGAGAAGGGCGGCACGGAGCTGAAGATTGCAGTGCTCACTAAACGGAGACAAGTATGCATCTTGTTCATATTGTGCCTAAACACATCACCTTCATATTGTGCTTAAACACATCACCTTCATATTGTGCTTAAACACACCATCTTCATATTGTGCCTAAATGCAGACATGTGACAGTTGCACATTATCATTATTATCAGTAGTAATAAAAGGTCCCTGGTTCAAATCTCGTCCCGGGAGCCCACCATACGCAAAAATTACCTTTCTGACATGATATTGATAGGATTATGCGTTGACTGTACCGTGGCAATGCAGTTTTCATCCTTGGTCTGTCAGTACCAGCCGGTGCTCACAGGTTTACTGCAACAGTCAAAGCTACGAATGTTGTGGGTTTACTCCTGCTCTAAACTGACAAACTGTTATATGTGAAAGAATTAAAATAAAAGAAATTTAAAACAAATTATCAGTAAAATCTAAGAAATTCTTAATGGAACAAATTCTAACAAAGTTTTGATGGTACAAATTCCAAGGTTACAAATACTATACTTTTTCTTATTGATTGCACACAATGATAATTATAAACATTGACTTGCCTCACATTTTTCGTGCAGATATTCCTGTGGCGGGAGTCTCTGCCGACTCCATATCGCTGTCATTGGGCGATCAAACGTCAGCTGTTTATCGTGGACATGGTGCTTAGCGACACCACCATGTGCTTTGTCACAGACACTGGGGAGGGATTCATTGGCTACTGGCCCAACAGGAAGCCAGTGCAGCAGAAGGAACAGTCAGCAACAAGCCACAAAAGTTAGTTACGTTCCGTGGTGTATCAGTCTTTTATACTTTTTTAGAAATGTTGTCCTGTTCTGTGTACTATTTTCAATTTTGTAACAGAAGTTGAGTGGTAGTGCAATGGTAGAATGTTGGACCTCTGAGGCAAAGGCCCTGGGTTCAACTCCCGTCGGGGGGAGCACAGCATCAGTGTTCACAAACATTACCTTTCTGACGCGATCATGATAGGATGCGCTGTCTGTTCCATGGAAATGCAGTTTTCATCCTTGGTCTGTCAGTACCAGCTGGTGCTCACAGGTTTACTGTAACATTCAGCACTACGGATGTTGGGGTTTTCCTCCCACCTTAAACTGACATAAGTGATATATGTGAAAGGACATTGAAAGCAGCGTTATATCCCAATTAAAAAAATATATATATATATATTTATCTGAGATAAAAGCTTTAAATAAATACCAAGCAAAACCTAGATGTCTTAAAAGTGACAGCATTTCCTCTCTTGTGAAATACATATTTTTCTAATTACTTTCAGAAATAGCTAATGACTTTGAGAAAGATTCCTTGATGGATTTGATGTTGAAGGACGACATCGAAACCATTCCTGTGAAGAGGATTGCCAACATCCACCGGGGAACTAAACTGTTTGCAGACAGAAAACAATCCAACTTTATGGTGATCCAAGCTCTGCCTCATGGCTGGTGGGTTTCTTGGTTGTAATTCTACACTCATCACATGTACTTCATTGCATTTTCACCAGAATTCTGACATACACTTTTACCAAAATACAGAGTTTTCAAATCAGTGATGAAAGGTGAAGGTCATTTGTTGATCTGGCAAGACCCATCTAGATACTATTTTCAAAAAAACTATTTTTAATATAGTTAAAAAATTAATTTTCTCTCTTGAAAATGCATTGAATTTGTAATTACATGTATGAAAAATGTTTCTTTAAACATATTTTGTTAAATATTAATACTTTTCTATGAAATAAATACTGTAAAACACTTATATTTCACGGACGCAAATTTCGTGCAAATGCTATTTGTGGGAATTAAATTATGTGCAAATTATGTGCAAAACAACTTTAAAAACCCAAAAACTTTCAAAGAATATTCACTCACGTGATGAACAAAAATACTACTATATTGTGCTCATTGATGACTACGAATGCAAAGACCAATTAAAATAGGATAAAGCCAAGTAATATAGTGATGACTAGAGCAACATGTGGCCTCAGACATTGTGAGTAGACTTCCTGTTTATCAAGGTTAACAAGATTAGATGAGAAGAAATGAGTGGGATTCATCGACAGGAAATACGTTCTCAAGCTAATTAAATGATAGTTTGATAGAAAAACATGAGTAACAATGAAATAGTAGACCTCCATTATTAGATTTCTTAATTTACTGGCACCATTAGATTCTATATTTAGGTCAATATTCATTGCATCACTTGATTGGAGTTGATTGACGCTTGTAACGTTACTTTGAGTGATAAGAGAAGACTAATACTAGTACTGTAGAAAACTTATATTACACGCAGACTTATATTATGCACTATACGCGCAAAGCCATCTTGCGCAGAATTATAGTCTGAGCAGACTTAAGCGGACTTAATACTAGTATACCTAAAACACGATGAAACGAACAATACAGGAACTTACGATTGAATCATTTAATGAAGCTACTCAACATAAAAATAGTATTGTAAGTGATAACTGTAAATGATATTTATCATAGTATTATGTATTTAGCTTGAGAACGTATTTCCCGTTGATGAATCCCAGTCATTTCTTCTCACCTAATCTTGTTAACCTTGACAATAAGAAGCCTACTCGTGGTATCTGAGGCCACGTCCTGCTCTATTCATCGCTAATTACCCGGCTAACTCCTATGTTAATTGGCCTTTGCAACTGTTTACATTTGACAGTAGTCACCGATGACGTACGTTACTAGTACTAGTATTTTTTAAAAATAAGTTTTTGATAAATGCACGTAATATCAGTACCGCGTATACGTCAATTTTATCGTTTACATGGAATTTGTGTCCGATAAATAAGTGTTTTACAGTAAATATTTTTACGTGTAATTAATTTTGAATAACATTTGTTTAATTAAATTATTCAATCTTATCTTCTGTGTTGCATTTTTCATTCATTAGTATTAATTACATTGTACAGCAATATGTCCGCTTCAATAGTAAACTTAGGGCTTCATATTTAGTACGGACTATAATTTCGCTTAAATTGTCTTTGAGCGGAAAGCGCAAAATATAAGTGTTTTACAGTAGTCATGTGTTCACAATGTTTTATTATCTTCCAGCCTCTCCGATCTACCATCTATCAGTGGACCTGAGATTGGAGAACACCTTAAGACATTGTACGATGAGGCAGATGAAACTGATGCTATACATGATGTCATTGTGGAGGTACAAGGCATACATTCACGCATAGCGCATTATTTAAACAATGGGATAGGTGCATTATGGATTTGTTTATTTTCACAAGCATGGGTAAATTTTATATTGCAGTAGTAAGAATTTTAATTATCCATCAGTATATATTTACAAGCTCTTTCTGTCGATTTTTTTTTAAAAAGAAGAAGAAAGAGCTTGTAAATATATAAATATATAAATACTGATGTATAATAAAAAAAATATTTGAAAAATAACATAAAATAATTGAGAAAAATAACAATGTTAAATAAATAAATCAATAAAATATAAATCAGATTTGTTGTAATAAGGTTTCATGTTAATAACCTCATTTATGCTGAAGACCAAAGATATTCATCATGCGTTAAAAATTATGTCAGATTTGACACATGATCTCTTGTGTACTTCTATTTCAGGCTGGAAACAGACACTGGGCCTGCCATGTGTATATTCTAGCCTCACGATGCGACTTCTTCCGAAACAAGGCTGCGAAACTGTACAGCACTGGTAACAAAGACGATGACTCCCACGAAGAGAAACCAGTCTTCACCGTACCCGAAATTCCTCCAGAAATCATCGAACAAGTGCTGATATACATCTACACCGACACGTGCACTCTTCTCAAGGTCGGGTCAAAGTTTGACCCCGTAATGGTTGAAAGTCAAGGTCCATGTAAAGGTGAAGGTGATTCTGGTCCAGACAGGAAGTATGATTCTGATTTGGTGATATCAGAGCGACTAGCCAAGAGGTCTGCGTATGAAGTGTATCAAATGAAGAAGGATTCTGCGCATTGTGTTCAGAAGGAAAACTCGGATCCGCAAACCATTGCGAAGAATCCAGTGCGTTATCTGCAAGAAGTTGCACGGCAACTGGGTGTCAAAAGGCTTGCTAAGAAGTAAGTCCATCATATTTTTAATTTAAATTTTTTGTTGTTGTGTGTTTGTATTATTTTGTATTCCATCCATGTCTTGTTTATCAATTATTTTACAAAATGATTCCGAAAAATTTCAGTTTCCATCTGTCATGTTTATCCTCACGATATCCTTGTATTTTATCAACTAGTACCTGTGTCGTCATATGTGTATCAAAATTATTGTGAAGGTTTTAATCTTCAGTTTTTCATTCTCAATTAACTTATTACAAAGCCAACACCCTTTGAAATGTAATGTCTATCAAGCTTTTGCAAAACAAAACGATCGTAACGTTACGAGAGTCGTAACTCTCTGTTAACATACGGGAGTTACGACTCTTGTAGCGCTACAATTGTTCTGTGAAATGTGGGCCAGGACACTACTGATGACATTTTTACCACACACAGTGATTCACAGTATTATTTATCCCTGAATGCTTTGTTTTTACTCATGTTAAGGCATGTTCGAGTCGTCGCATATGGGTTAAAGGTTCCCGCAGCAACATAAAACAATACATCACTCACTATGACAGTGTTAGAAATTAGGAAAATAATAAGGGGGTCCTTCTCCATAGGCTTAATGTTAATGGTGGTCAAATCACACAGATACCTATAAAACTGCAGATTTTCAAATGACCCCCCCCCTACCCCCAGGACTCGAACCCTGCTATGATATGTTCACAGGACACTTCTAGCATGGGATTACCAGTCATGCCCAACTTTAAGCTAAGCTGTTTTCTGATTGGCTGACTGGTACTGTCAGTAACTGAGATATTGACAGCTTTTGATAGGGGAACACATTGACCTGTCAATTATACTTATGTTTCAGACTGGAAGCTGTGAAGTATGTCGGTGGGTGTATACAGTCAGGGGGAAAGTCTTTGGCACCACCAAGAATTATATTCGACAGAACCAAGTTGTAAGTCATTGATTGTCATTCTTACGTTATAGCATGGCCAATTCTTTATGTCACTTTTTTTAAAAACCTTTTCCAATATATGTTGTATGAGATTTTCATAAATAAACTTTGTTGTGTATATATTATAGTTTAATTTTTTGTTTGTTTTTGTTTTGTGTATGGTGTGTAGTTAATAACCATAAAATAATTCCCATACCATATTATATTAAAAATCTTTTTTAAATTGCTCAAACTTGATAAACAAAATAATTTAAACATATTTTCTGTCATGACACTAGATACTTTTGTTTATTATTTATTTTAATATATTTTATATATATATATATATATATATATATATATTTAGATTTTTATGTGTGTTTGTGTTGCCGTGTGTTATGGTACATCCACTGTTTCAGACCCGAGCTGTACGACGTGGCAATCCAGGCAGAAGACAGTACGGCCGTGGATTGTCACAAGTGTGTTCTGGTTGCCAGACTGGAATACTTCCGCAGTATGCTGGGCAGTGGCTGGATCGAGGTGCTACTTATTTTAAAAAAAAAATTGAATGGGGTTTAGAGCCACTTTCAAGATTCTTTCACTTACATCACGGCTAGTCAGTTTAGGGCAGGAGGAAATCTGCAACACCCGTAACGCTGAATGTTGCAGTAAACCTGCGAACACCGGCTGGTACTGACAAGACCAAGGATGATAACTGCATTGCTACTCTACAGACTGCATCTTATCAATATCATGTCAGAAAGGTAACTTTCACGAACATTGATGCTGTGCTCCCGGGGTGGGATTTGAACCTGGAACCTTTGGCTCCAAAGTCCAACGTTCTACCACTGCGCTACCACCCATACCTGCGACTTAGTACTCCTTTTACTGTTGTAAGTCTTGCATACTGAAACAGGGTACGCATCCCAGGATCAGTGTCTCATATCTTAAAATAAAATAAAATATATGGAAAACGAATAGCAACCCCGGAAGTGGCATTTGTCATGAGAGTGCAGGATCATGTGGGAAGGTGGGAGGTAGTCTTTTAAATTGCTGAAAGCAAGAATTGTAAAAAAAAAATTAGTGTCCTTTAACATTGGCACTATTGGTGTTTTGGGAATCAGCTGAAACATGATTGGTACACATTCAAGGCTATGCTTATCTTCTACAGCTCAGTGCTTATTACCTCCCCTGTTACAGACCTCCAACACCTCGGCACTGACCCTCCCTGTACCGGGCAGTGTGCTGACCATCCTACTGGACTTCCTGTACACCGACGACTCACATCTAGTGACTGGTCAGTATCTCACATCTAGTGACTGGTCAGTATCATACCTAGTGACTGGTCAGTATCACTCCTAGTGACTGGTAAATATCTCACATCTAGTGACAGGTAGTGAGTGCAGTGGTAGAACATTGGACTTCGGAACCAAAGGTTCCAGGTTCAAATCCCGCCCGGGGGCCCGGCATCAATGTTCGTGGAAGTTACCTTTCTTACGCGATATTGATAGGATGCACTGTCTGTAGAGTGGCAATGCAGTTATCATCCTTGGTTTTGTCAGTACCAGCTGATGCTCGCAGGTTTACTTCAACATTCAGCGCTACGGATGTTGCATGTTTCCTCCTGTCCTAAACTGACAAGCCGTGATATAAGTGAAAGAATCTTGAAAGTGGCTCTAAACCCCAATTCAAAATATTTTTAAATAAATAAATAAATAAATAAATAAATAAATAAATAACTCACCAATTAAACAAACTCACAGATTGTAAATCTACTGGTACTGTTTAGTAATGAATGGACAATTGACATACTTTATGTTTTCTTCAGATTGCCAACAGGTGGAGCTGCTGTGCAATGTCTTAATGGTGGCTGACCAGCTTCTGGTGGCTCGACTTCACGAGATGTGTGAGGTGTCACTCGCAAACCTCAGTAAGTCTATGCTGATTGCTGCTTCAACTTTGGTGGTCAACTACGAATTCAGTACTATTTTTAGTTGATCATGAATTAAAAAAGTTTCATAACCTCCTTGCTAGTATTTCAACAACCAATAATGACATCTTTGTCCATAAAAATAATTATTGTTATTTAAAAAGATTAATATTAAATTGAATTAAAAAAAATACCAACAAAATACATGTGAATTATCTGATTTTATATGCAAATTTTCATCTGATTATGAAGTGTGAGTGAATTATTGCTTTATGTCACAGCGGAAATCTTTTACCCATACATGATGATTATGAAGTGCAAAAACATTTACATTAGACTCTGGTTTAATTATTAAGGAATGTAACAACCTTTTCTGTTAATGTCATGTTTTTCGTTATGTTCGTCAGTTACATTCCGCAATGTCGGAGACATCCTAGAGTTCGCCTCCATCTACAATGCTGCCCAGCTTAAAGCCACCTGCCAGCAGTTTATCTCCCTTAACTTGGGAGCTCTTCTTGAAGGGAGGTAATGAAATTTCTGGATGTGTATTAGACATTGAGATGATAGAAAATATCTTCAGATTTTACTGCAGTGAGTTGATCAATACTAGAATTGACGTCTCTTATTTTGATGCGAATCATTGAAATAATATTTTAAAATAAATGTTATCTACAATATGAAATTAATTATTAGTGCAGATTTAAAGCCATTTGATTTTTGGCTTTATGATATTTCAAAACATTTACTTATCAGTGTCCTAATTACAGTTGATTAGAAAGACATGAAGCTTAAACTGTATATGAGCTGTTGTAAAGTCGCACATCTTTTTCAATTAAAGCGTGAGAATTTTCTCCATAGATATTTGGATGTTCTGAGTGAGGAGACAGCAGAAGAACTACGTGATTACTACAGAGATACAGTGAGCTGGTTGTTCTTAAAAATAGAAACACTACAAGCTGTTATGAATTAAATAATCTTGAAAATTACATTTAAAAGAAATCTAAGATTGAAAGTTACGAATGAATGGTCAAGTGTATTCATACGCAAATGATGTTTAGTCAAGTGAACTCGCAAATTTGACATTAGGTCGTTCGCTTTGCATTCCGATGCATTCGTTCGCATCTAGTGTGCATGCAATGAAATAGTGTGTGAGTGAGTGAATGGAATAGCTATTCTTCGCAAAAATATATTTTCCAAATCGTGTATAAGTTGTCTTGCCCTTTAGAACGACTATAAAAATGTATTTCTTTTCATATCTTGACCAGTCATTACTATCCATTATTCTCTCACCTGAGAGAGTCTTGATGATTTGGAATGCAATCAAATACCGATAATTATGGAATTACTGGATAATTGGAAGGGAATAATAATATTGGTGTGTATGGGTGTTGTAGATGAACAGTTTTGTGAGTTAACGAGACCTTTCCTTCCACGTCCCAGCTCTCATGTATGAGTCGGAGAATGATCACTCCCTACAGCGATGCCCCTCAGAAAGACTTCCTTGAGGCTCTGGCGGCGCGGTACCAAGACGACCCGAGCGGCCACGTCGCTCCCGACACCTCCACTCACAGACACAAGCCCAAGAAGAGACGCAGCAGGACGAAGAGCTCGAACGACGACGCGGATAAAACATTGGCGCCCGTCCCGAGACAGGAGAGGCAGATATCCATCTGTTCTGACATCAGCATGGAGGAAGAGAGAACAGAAGAAGCCAAGTCTGTGACAGAGGAGCCACAGTCACCTGTGAGCATTAGTAATAATAATAATAATAATAATAATGTGCATATTTATATTGCGCCAAATCCATGCTAGAAAGCTTACTCAGAGTGCTACTTTATTACCCAGGTTAATAGATCAATGTGCACTTAATTTACCTTCTCAACTCCCTGGGGATATAATTCATGTCAACATGGTTGATCATTAAATGCATTAGTATTAGTAAAACATTTGCTCAGCCATCCTCGTCCGAAATAATATGCACATTATTATTATTATTATTATTCCTACAGACATTGTCGATGAAATAAAAGGCTGACTTGATCTTTGGATTCATCAGATAAAATAGAAAATTTGTGAAAACTTATAATCCCAACATTTTTTAACAGGTGACAGAATTAATAGGTGCGTTTAATTAAATTCTGGAATTATTAATCGAGCACACCATGCTGCTTATAATTGATGCATAACTGAAATAAAACCTTTGTTAAATGTCATTTAAATATTTGATGTAAGACAATACCTCAAAATATTGATTGAAATATCACATATTGTCACATATTGGTGAAAGATTCACACTACGTTAAGCAATACATCAATGAAATATCACTGGTTTCAGCAAATATCAGAAACCAGCAAAACACTCGCTTCACCACTCATGGTTCCAATCCCAGTAACAGAGAAGCCCCAGCCAAACGTTTTCAGTAGTCCACCCATTCCCAAGGGCAAATGGGGTGAGAGTTCACCCCCACCCCTTCATGCCCTGCCGTCACCCCTGAGCCCCACCGGTGGGGTGAGCCTCCGAGACATCATGACCCAGCAAGAAGGGAACGTCAAGGTCAAACAGCATGCCGACAAAAGGTATGGTAAGCTCTTGCTGTTAAATTACAGGATTCAGGCACGTTTGATGAAGCTCTCGTTTGAACCAACCCTTTGTGTCTATCTCGCTGATAGCTACTACAGGCATGGCAATTTTCTGTGGAAAATCCCCCGATGTATTTGTCCAGGGAACAATTTATTTTCCCTGGGCATGGCTTGGCTTGGGGCCTGCAGTCTGGGCTTGTCTTCCACTGAAATCACAATTGTCTGTTGACATGCCTGCCATTGGAGCATTATGGTTTATTTATGGATTCACCAGCCGGTGCTCGCAGGTTTATTCCCAACTTTCAGCACTACGGTTTTTGCGGGTTTCCTCCTGCCCTAAACTGACGAGCCCTGATGTAAGTGGACAAATCTTCAAAGTATCTCTAAACAAACCAAAAAAAGAAAGAAAAAGAGGCATCATGAAAGTGTCCAGGCTGTCAGTGTGTTTATAGTAGTGTATTTACTAGTTAGAATTGTTCTACAGAGGATTGGGCGGCAAGTTCTCTTGGAAAGACGTCAAGAAACAGCAGAACAAAGCAGCCCAGAACGTACAGACAAAGAAAGAAGAGATCGAGTCAACGGCACTCGGTCAAAATACATGTCCCTGGTAAGTGTGCAACACGTTTTTGATTCCTGATGCAGGCATGGCAAATTTCTGCAGAAATCCTCTGATTTTTTTGTCCAGGAGTCGATTTATTTGCACTGGATGTGGCCTACAGCCCCCAGACCACAGGCTTGTTTGCAGCTGAAATCACAATTGTCTGTTGCCATGCCTGATTCTGGATCCCATTCCTGTATACCAGCGCTAGTCGAGCCGTAATATATATACACGTGTAGGAGTAATGACTCTCGTGGTCGTGCTGTAGAATGAGGGCCTGGTTTCATATGCATTGTGTTAATTTTCTCAAATTTTCTCAAATTTTAAAAGATGTCGTCTGAAAGTATTTGAGAACAAACGTTTGTGTTACATTTCACGTAATAATGGTTAGCACTATATACGTGTAGTACTATAGTTGTTCTCTAAAACGGGGGGGCCATGTTCTTAAAGCTATCGTATACAAAATGACATCGTTAAGACTTCGTGGAAGAAAATTTGATGATCCCAAAAGAGTCAAATTTTCCTCCACGAAGGCGTAACGATGTCGTTATGTATACGATAATCTTCCAGAACATGGCTCAAGGCCTTCATTCCACAAAGCAATCGCAGTGCTACATTCGTTTTCACAGGACTTCTTCTGTGAACAAGGTCGTGCCATCATTCCGTGACTTAATGATGGAAGACCGACCACCCTCTAGGCCCAGTGGCACAGACAGCAGCTCACCCAGCACTTCAGGTTCCTCCAGCATACCCCGACGAACCACCAAACCTATAGCAATTCCTACTTCTGTAAGGTTAGTTTATCCAGTACACCATTTAAATGCCATTCAAATTCTGTAAGGATAGATTAATCATACCATTAATGTCAAGGTGGGTGGTAGCACAATGGTAGAACATGTGGACTTTGGAGACAAAAGGCCCAGGAGCCCGGCATCAATGTTCGTGAAAGTTACTTTTCTGATGCAATGATCATAGGATACACTGTCTGTATCATGGCAATGCAGTTATCATCCTTGTACCAGGTTTACCACAACATTCAGTGCTATGGATGTTGCGGGTTTCCTCTTGCCCTAAACTGACAAGCCATTATATAAGTGAAAGAACCTTGAAAGCGGCTCTAAACCACAATTAAAAAAGAACAGAAACAAAACAAAACATTAATGTTGGCTGGACACCATAACACACATAATTACTGTGCTAAAGCAGGGAATGATTGTTTGCTTCCATTTATCCCTTAACGCTCTAACAGCTGAATTCGGCACGGACACTGCTCTTAAGGGCATTTCCGGTTGCCTCCAGCAGGGAGAGGGTTAATGGCATGACCCTTTCGTGAAATGCAATGTGACGTGTAACAACTGAGACTTTCCCACCTGTTCGATCAAAAATCTATTGTAAAATTTGTAATTTTCTATCAGCTGGGGCTTGCCCACAAGCAAGACATCACGCCATCACACCAAGAGTCAGTCTGACCCTTGCCCTCCGACCTCATCACCTAGCAACCCCTGGCTGACCTCTGACCCTCAAAGCCCCCCAGCGTCTCACCTCAGCTTTACAGACATCTTGAAGGATGAGAAGGAAAAGAAAAAGGCCCTTGACTATGTCAGCAAGAAGCCACTCAGTCTTATACAGGTACTGACTACGGTTTCGTTAGCTGGCATCCATTTTAATAAGTGACAAATTGTATAACACTTATGCCCATACTCCCAAACACTGAATGTAAATTAAAGTGAAATAAAATTTTATTGTATTCTGTTATTTTCCCCCAACTGTCCAATGAAAAGATAGCAATGTTTCCCCAAACATGGTCCTGGCCCCAAGATTATTACAAAACTTATTTGAGTACGATTTCATGCTAGATTAAAATAATGTGTACCCAACATATTGGCCACGACCCGTATTTTCGTAATCTTGGGCCAAACTTCACTGAGATACACCATATAAGTGTTCTATTATTATTGTTATTATCTTATGATATAAAGTGCCTTTGAACTGGCTATAAGCATGAAAAGGGTGCTACATACGGTAAATATGGTTTTAATAATAATAATAATAATAATAATAATAATTATTATTATTATTATTAGATCTGTACTTTTCTTCCTCCTCAGATTGAAGAGCAGGCAATTCAAGAGCTGCTGGTCCACTACAAGGCGTCGGCAAACCCAGACGTCCGCGTCACCGTGGAGCGTGTCTCCCAGACATCAGCTGCCCCACTTTGGTCTGTCAACAAACGACAAACTTTGCCAAAGTTCTGATCTCTGATGGTGCCAACGTTTGGTTCTGATCTTTTACAGACAAAGCCATTTCTTGCTTTGATACATGGTGCCAAACTGTTGGTGCCGACTGTTTGATGTCGCCAAAGTTCTCATCTAATAAATGGTTCCAAGAGATGGTGCCACGGTTCTGGTCTTAGAGATGGTGACAAAGTTCTGGTTTTACAGATGGTGTCAAAGTTATGATCTCTGATGAACAGCACCAAAGCTCTGGATACTGACGACATACAGATCAAAACTTTTGAAATTTGAGAGACGACACTTCTTGTTTGACAGATATGGCCATTATTTTGGTGTCAATATAATGGCACCGATTTTCATGTCAGACAGATGGCATCAAAGTTCTGGTCACCAACAGATAGTGCCAAAGATCTAATCTTTGACAAACAACTACACTTCTCGCTTTTACAGAATAGCACCAAATCTTTGGTGTCGGAGAGAATATTGCAATATTTTGATTTCAGACGGATGGCACAAAAGTTTACGTCTTATACAGATAGCACAGATGTCATGGACATATGGCACCAAAGTTCTGATCATGGACTGATATGATATCGAACTAATGATCTCAAACAGATTGTGTAACTGTTCAATTGTGCCAAGTTATTATGATTAATTTCAGGAATTCCATACATCATTTATCCAAGTTTCTACACTTACCTGTTGTAAAGTGTGTCACTGTAAATATGTGTCCCAAAATTATTATATGTTGGCTATTACACATTAGAGGCCTATTCAATAATAGCATTAGTAGAGGCCTAAACAATAATAGCATTACAAGAGCTGTATATAACTCCCAGTACTTGTAGCACTATGATCGTTCTGTAGAATGGGCCCCTATCATACATATCTATTAGTAAACTGTTACGGAACTATTAAATTATGTGTTCTGTTAACATTTGCCTCACCATTGCACTATTAATTATATACAGGTATATAAAATACATAAATTAAAAAACTTTATGTTTCATTGTTGTTTTTCAATTTTTAATTGTTTCTTTATTTAAAAATTGTTTCAATTTCAATTTTTCGAGAAGCAAATTGACTCTTGGTGGCCTAGCAGTGATGTTAGTAACTGATTCTAATCTCAATGTAACTTCTTGTACAAAGTTCGTATTTCATAGTCATTTATTTAGTTTCCTTTGTACATAGACTAGGAAGCACGATGTCTACACACACCATTGTACTTGGCAATAACGTGGTGGATATTGTGAAGAGGAAATACTTTGTCTACTTAGTAAACTACATGTATGTTTTTAAAGTTACCATGTAATGTTTTACGATGTATTTAATAATTAGATTTCAAATGGTGCTGGAGTTACTTGATACAACTGACTGAATATTGCATTATTTACCTAATGCCCAAGTCATAGTGTCATGTTTTGGTTGCACTGTTGTGCCCCGTTTCTGACCCCAACGTTATGTTCTGCTAATTTTGAACATGTCCAAAATTTTAATTTACAGTTCACGTTTTGTTATGTTTGCTCTCGTTTCTACCACAATGTGGTAGCCACATTGTAGCCACGTTCTTCCACGTTTTGCAACGTTTTTGAAATGTAGCTAAATGTGACAACCAAAATGTGACACTATGACTGGGGCATTACTCCATTTACCATTATTGTTATGTAATGAATATCGATGTAATGATAGATAAACTTATCAACCTATTAATGATATTTGGTGTCCCGGCAGTAATATTTTGATGGCAAACTTACCTATCGATAGTAATTGCCAATATCATGAAGTTATACTCACTCAAAACTGTTCCGTGTACTCTTTGCCAGAGCTATCTAGTTTGAAATGTAAATATTCATCCGTATTATAACACATTCCATTATTCATGTAACTTGAAACCCATATGTCCTTAACCTTTTCAATGTTGGGGGCAATGAGGGTACCCAATATTATATTTAAAAGTCAGCATTTGTTATTCATACAGAATGTAGGTAGTTAACAATACAACTTTCATTTATTAATCATTAACATCACATTGTGGTTGTGAGCCACAATTTGTTGTTAAAAACTGGCTATTGTTGATTTATCTTGTACATAATGTTGATACTACTGTTATACATAAATACTATACAATAATGTTTATCTATAAATATCTGTTAATATATAATGTCTGTACATATAATCAGTCTTACCTGATCAATTATACATAATAGTATAATCGATTGATTGTCAAGTGATGATTTGTATATTCTCTATACTCACTTTATCACTAGTAATATGACACTTTAATGTTCTGGGTCTTGTTCCACAGAACAATCATAGCGCTACGAGATTTGTAACTCCTATTTGTGGCGGGTAGCAGCGCTATGGTAGAACGTTTGGACTTTGGCACCAAAGGCCCCAGGAGCTGACGCGATACTGATAGGATGCACTGTCTGTAGAGTGGCAATGCAGTTATCATCCTTGGTCTTGTCGGTACCAGCTGATGCTCGCAGGTTTACTGCAACATTCAGCGCTACGGATGTTGCGTGTTTCCTCCTGCCCTAAACTGACATGTCGTGATGTGATATAAGTGAAAGAATCTTGAAAGCGACTCTCAACCTAAATTTAAAAATAAAATTAAAAAAGGAATGTATTCTCAGCTAATGCCAAGAACGAGGCAAAGAAGAATTATATGGATACAGATCACACAACAGTGATGATTAGAAGTTGAATCCTCCATCGACTCTGGCTGAGAAAATAAACAGTTATCTGTCCAGAAACAACTGCACGTCTAAAGCAAATAAATGTTGTCAGGTTTTGTCGCATCAAACATAGAGTCGACAATCTCAGTCTGTCAGATACCAGAACGGCACACGTGGTCTGTACCTCCTAAAACATAGATATATGAAGTACGGTATATATTCAATCAAATTAAATAACGACGAGTAACCATTTTGAACATATAAATTTAACTTTCATATTATTTTATTAACTTAAAATTTCGAAATGTCTATGCGCTCCTGGTACTCTTCAAGAACGTGCAGATGCATTATATAGAAGAAGAATGGCACCATATTCCTCAAGCCGATTTCCGAAATTTGGTAGAAAGCCTCCCCATAAAATAACTACCTGCCCTTAATTTATTTTTGTTAAGTTTAGAAAAAAGATACATAAATAAGTGTTGTGTTTCAGTCAAGAATAGGAAACGGTTTGCTGAGAAGTCGTAAGTGAATTCAATACCATTCAATACAAGAACAATAGCAAATATTTTCTCCCCTAAATCGTATGTTGCTTTTCAAATTTCTTCAATTTTGAAATGTATACATTTCGCATCCACACACTAAAATAGGTTTATTTAATCACGACATCAAACTGGTAAAATAAACAGTTTACCGACAGCCAACTGTGTCCCGATTGGTTCATGTATTTTGAGATGACTAACTTTTGTTATATTTGGTAGCACCAAACATCAATTGTTGGCAGTAATCTTTAAAATAATGTAATAGTGCAGGACATTAAATTGGAGTTGTTTTCGTTTAGGAGATAAGACGTTCCAGAAACATAGAACTTAATTTCACATCCGTGGAATCGTAGTGGATAAAGTATTCAAATCAGCATGAATAGAATAAGCGATAAATGTTCACCCTGCCGTACACCGGCTATGAAATCCATGCTTTACTTGTTTGTACAAATGTCTTTATTCATGTCTATTTTATCAAGACAGACACATTGGTAAGACGCTAATAATCTAGTATATGTCTCTGTCTGTCTGGTTGTTTGTGAGTCTGCCTGTCTTGACAAAATTAATTCAATTCCAATTGTATAGCATTTCAATGTGCTCTCAATCGTATCAAAACATCTCTCTAGGCAGTTTATTTGAAATTGAGTTAGATGGTTTTGGGGGATGTAGTAATGCCTCCGCTGATAGTTCTTACAAAATTGACTTAGAAAATAATTATTTCATAATTTTACAATACGTTGCACCATGAGTGCTAGATGTTTAAAGTTTTATTTTCATAATGCAAGTACTGTGCTTTGGGTCACCGTAGTATGGTGATGGAACTGTAACTAAGTTATGTAAACGTGCATCCATGATGGTTTGTGCATAAAAACATATTAGTATTCACATTGTATTATTACCCCCAATGTATTATATATTAGGACATGGTTTGTTTTTGTCACATACCTAGTCCAGTATGAAACCTCTAGCTATATAATGTATTATGCGTGTATGCATATGGAATGCATGTACATTTGCTTTGTATATGGATTTTTAGTAAATATAGTAAATACTTAGTACTTATACTGGTTATGTGTTGATTATAAAATAATAATTGCAATATAGAAATTAATAAAAATATTTTTATAAATAAAATAGAAAGTATGTTAACGGATGTCTAAATATCTAAGCGTCAGATTTGAATGAGATATGATTCAATTTGAATGTGTTTTTAACAAGTACAGTACATGCAAATGTTTCAGGAGAACACCTCAGCATGAATGAATGAATGAACGAATGAATGAATGAATGAATGTGCACCTTACCGAGATGACCTCGGTATCATTAACATACAACTCAGATTTAAACCTTCGCGACATTTCGGTGTGAAAGTAATCAAGAAATTTGCACAACAGCAGTTCCTCTTATTCCCGAATAATTGGAATCTTTCAAACCACCGCCACAAATGTACTCAGCAGTTAATAACTATGCGTTTCCTAGGTTCTCGAATTCTGACGGTGCTTTGTGTCATGAGATAAACATTCTCATGTTCCTTCTATTTTGCCCGTGTCGCTGTGTGCATAAAGTGACACCAAAGGCGCTCGAAATGGCATTAAAACATTTGACACGTTTAATTGTGGCTCTTGCTGTTCGTGCAGTAACCTGACGTTTCACCTGTAAACTGTAGAGGTGGGTGTCCATGATGACCCATACCAGGAACTCACAGGGTCTAATTCTGAGGTATTTCTGAGGTCTTTCTGAGGTCGTTCGTATAGTGCATGCTGATTTGTCTATGCTTCTTAAGTAGTCTTTCTTTCTTAAGCAGTGCATATGTGACCATTATATTTCTGAGGAACTCTGTCTTTGTGAAATAGTTTATGTCTAAATTTCTGAGGTAGTTTTACCGCCAGGTGTATAAAACCAGGAACTCACGGAGTCTTTAATTCTTTAATTGTCAGGTCTTTCTGAGTGCATGCAGGTTTGTCTATGCTTCTAAGGTAGTCTTTCTCTCAGATGTATTGCGTGTTTGTAAATATTTCTGAGGTAGTCTTTTTCTTTCCGAAGTAGTGCATACATGGTTGTCTATATTTCTGAAGTAGTCTAGTTTCTTTCTGACGTAGTGCGCATATATCTGTAATTCCTATGTGATCTTCGTGAAGCAACGCATATTTTTATATTGTTTTCGATTAAAAAATGTAATGTAATTATGCTAATGTAAAATTAATATTCGATCATTCGGCTTATCTACTAATATTCAAAGAGCATTGGATATCCCTTAACAAACGTTCTGAAGCAAATTTCGGGGTCATGCAATGTCCTAATATTTAACCATTCCTGTCTTCTTCCTGATTTACTGACATAATTCCTGGTGAGATTAGTTCAACTTACCACTATTGATGCTTGTGGCGGTATGTTTGCCGTACCTGCCGTCTTAGGATTCTCTACTGGGATGAGAAGATTGGATGCTACTGCTAGCAGTGAGACAATTATTGTTACAGTGTCCTCACCAACTCCCCTACCCTCAACCTCCCCCCCCCCCTTCCAACCCCCACCACTGGTGTAGAAGGGTTAGCTATTCGTATACCGGTAGTACAAGAGACCTGGCCCCGAGATTACGAAACGTTTTTTAGTATGATTTCATGCTCAATGTTTTGTTCATAAATCCCCATATAAAAATTGAACTTGAGCATGAAATCCTCTCAGAAAGTTTCGTACTCTCGGGAGCTGATGTTTCAATCTCATTAAAGTGAAATATCAGTTTGGGCTCCGTTGCCTAGGTATTGAATCTTTATAAAGAACGTGGGTTTATGAACTGATTTTCGGACTGGTTGATTTGGTAATTTTATATTAATTATGTGTCTAGTACATAACAAATCTGTTGGTACTTCACAAATTGTACAATGCACTTGCGTTTCTGTGCCATTGTTTTAAAATAAGACAACGGTGTGTAATCTGTTTCAAAAATGTATTGCTTGAGATATGAAAACATCTGAAGATTATCATTGTAAAACATTATAATTTATATATTTCTTTAGGAAAGTGAACTTATTTTTAATTAGTCATTACATTATATATATATATATATATATATATATATATATATATATATACATACATACAGACGGACGGACGGACGGACGGACGGACGGATGGATGGATGGATGGATGATGGATGGATGGATGGATGGATAGATAGATATTCCTTATTTCCTCCAGTATTGATGTCTCATACTATTCAAGAAAAATAACATTATGCATAAGGTGGCTATAGTCTATGCAAACTAAATAAATATTTCCACAAATTACGATATGTAGAAGCAATGACCATTGCATCTTCCCTATTAGGAGGCATCAGTAACATCACATATTTTTTCGAACAATTAATTCCTCTTATTTAGGTCTTGGGCATGTTTCTTTCTTCTCTCTTTTGAGGGGTGTGGGGTAACCTTTATTTGTACCAGTGCACCACAGTGCTTCCGGTAAGACTTGGGTGTTCAGTGTACAAGGGGGCATCTTTAATCCCCATAGTCATTTAGCAGGAACGTGGCATAATGGTCCATTGCGCGTCTTGGGTCAGAAGGTACAACGTCTGTGGTAAACGTCACTACGTTGGTGTGGAATTTCTCCACTTTCAGATTTTACACCGTCTGTGGCTATAGTTTAAACTGAAATCTGAAAACGTGACAGATCTGGAGTGATTCTGCCCGCTATCTTAAAACGGCTTAGACCTTAGTCAATATTATACCTTGAGATGGCATGGTCATCATTGAGCGTTTGGCGCAAGATTTGACGTTGGCTTGTACTTTATTGTATACGACTTTAGAAAAGATAGCCACGGCGAAGGCCGAGAATAACAATGATTCATTGTATCTAGTGAAATTAAGCACGGGGGTCGCTGTGTTTGGTGATAGACCGTTTACACTGGGGATATGCATATGTACGAATTTGTGTTTAAATGCCGAATATAAATCAATGGCAGCTTATGGGTTGTTTTTTTCTTGAGTTTTGCTTGAGAGGGGTCGGGTCTGGGGGTGGGGGTAAACTGTTCACACTCATGATTATTAAAATTAAGATTTAATGATTTATTTATTTATTATTTATTTAATAATTTCAGAAACGTGCCTTCCTTCCTTGGCAATGACAATGTTTTTGTTTTCCCAAAGTTTGTCTGGTTATGCCAGTGGCTGTATGGACCATCTCATAAGAAAATTACTGCAATAAATTGGACTTTAACACAAAACATATAGAATATAACAAAGAATTTACTTTTAAAAACTAAAGCCGCTTGGTATCGAGAAACAAAGGCTTATAAAATAATTTGTTTTATCCTGTGCCTTGCATAAATTCATCTCAGCAAAATTCAGCTTTCTTGGTTTCAACATAGTACATACCATACGAGACATGGATTTACACCACATCCGACACTTTTCTCCAAAAAGGAATATCAATAATTTGAAATTGTTTAGCGGTTACTACCTAATACTGGTGTAATCCCGTCTACATATCAATCGGCACATATCGGCACAGAGGTCAAGGTCGTTCGCTAACTTGCAGAATGTAGCACCGTCGGTCTTCTATTGGTAAAATGGATTTGTGAACATGCGCACAAGTCAACAAGGCAAATACGAAGTGATTACGATTCCAAACAGCTTGGTCACGTGTTCATGCCGAGGATGGATAACATGAAATAATCAGGCCACACGCAACTCTATTTCTGTGACAATAGTAATATTTTTCTCCATAGTATTTAAATATTGCATTGTGTCTGTGATAGCTGACAAACTGACGACGAACTGTGATTTCTTTTCTTTTCTTTCATGAATGTCCAAAATCAAATGGTATTTAAATATTCATTTTTGGACACATTAATGTGTGTTTTTCTTTCAATTTGTGTTCAGTCTTCACAGCTGTGGGTATTATTTTATATATTTTCAGCTATAAAAGATCATAATAAATACTAATATTCTATATTAAATAACTAGTGGTCGCATTACTGTCAAACATGTTTTACAGGTTCTGGTAGATAAAGGTTTGCTGTATATGTGTACCTTTTTCTCTTGACTATTTTAGGCATACACTTACAGATTAAGTTGTCGTTTTGGACTGATTGAAACCGAACAGATTGATTTATTCATTACTCTAAGCTGCTTGATGAAATGCGGAAATGCTGTTTCATATGATGAAATATGAACTCATGTTCTTATACAAACACATTGTTTATAATAAAACATGAAATATTGAAAAACAGTGGGATATGCGGAAGATGTATCTGATTACCCAATATTCTTGTGTAGACACATCAAATCTATACACTTTCATGTAAAAATACGTTTGACAATGAAATATGTAAACAAACCCATGAGTGTATGCCTTTAACGATCTTTAATTATATGCATAATATCACTGCTTTACCTTACGCACACAAGAACAAGACTAGTTTCTGTGCATATTCATCCATATTTTTAACTACACATGTACCTCATGTCTGCCTTTAATCATTCGGCCCTCCCCGGGCTACTTACGAAGCTTCAGATAGTCCCTCGGACATGAATGATGCCCCATAATTCGGACATGTCAACCGTCCGGAAGATCCGGCGAAGGATTATCAATACACGGGACTATACTTATGTAATTGTTAGTGACAAGTGAAAAGCCAGAAAATGTAAATACATATACAGACATTTGTATTGTATTCTACATATCGAGTGTATGAAGAAGTGCATCTGCACGTGCAAATCGAGCCATTTTGTCTGTTATGTCTTTTCCACGTCGCCCCTCTGCTTAAAATACTAATTTTTCAAATCATTTGATAGCTATTTAACAGATGCTGTGTAAACATACTGGATTTTAAAATTTGGTTATAATTAACTTATCACGTAGTACAAACTATCAAATTGTATTTTTTGTTTGTTTGTTGTTCATTCCGGAAAGTATTAATAGACATAATCTACCAAATATGGGCATTATATGTGACATCATGAAGATAGTCCACGATGGAAACCTAGCATTCATGTCAGAGAGATTATGTACTAATGGGAAGTGACTCGAGGATGTTCAGAGTGCCTTTTAAGGTCGCAGCGCAGAGGTCTTTGGGAACCAGCTATGCCACAAGCTATATTCCAGCGGTAAAATTATGGCAAAACTGCGTAAAGTATTATCGACTAGTTTACCCTTGATTATTTTCGCAAAATATCTTTCCTTGATATTTGTTTTTTTCTTCAAATATGGCATGTAAATAATTTCAAATGTAAAATACAATAAGTGGGTAGTAACTTAAGACAGTCTACTGACTTTCTTCCTCCCATTACAAACAGACCATATATCGATATCGCTAACATACGGTGCAAAGCGGTGGAAGACCTAAATGCACTCGTCCCTATGTGCAAAACTGACAAATGCATACATAAAAAAAAATCGGCCTGCCCCTTTACTTAACATTATGTAAACGGGCTTAAGAATACGATGCACGGCATTAAGCCAAATCCGAGAACGCATGTTCGATTAGGGAGAAACTACATGTATCGCATTCTACGGCTACTTAATTTGCATGCGCTCGAGGTATTGAGCACATCTATAGACGGTATAATGGCTCCGGTCGCAGCGCTTTTGGCTATCTGACAAAATGACTGCTCCCTCCGTCTACCACGAATATCAAGTCCATTGGTGTGGTTCCTGGCGTGGTACGCAGGTGGAGTCCGGTAACAACACGCTGGTAATACTAGTAATGACGTGTAATTTGAGTTCTTGTCTCCCGTGTACGAACAATTTGGCAAAAGGACTGTTGAAACCCAACAGGAAATGCCAGCAGACAGCAGACAGCATGGCGATGAACAGTTATGAATTATTTTTTAATACTTTTGAACTTCAAATAGACATTTTAAAAAGAAAATGGCTCTATTGACTGGAATATTTCGCGGAATCGAAATCAAGGACGACGCTGTGTGTGTGTGTGTGTGTGTGTGTGTGTGTGTGTGTGTGTGTGTGTGTGTGCGCGCGCGTGTGTGTTTGTGTGCGTGCGTGTGTTAAGTAGTAATTAGTGTAAATCACCGTGGGCCACCTAGTGATTGTCATTATTAGAAAACATAATTATTTTATCAAACTACTTTTTTTTATATATACAAAATAAATCACTGGATTTCAAGCAATGGAATTTAGGTCATGGTCTAAAATGAAAATGTAAGCTTGATTGCCCTATGAACGATAAAATTAAAACTTCATAACATCGAGTGTTCATAGGCCTAAAATACTTCGCTATTTTATCCAGTTATTTTCTTTCAATGGAATTAGAATTATTGAGTTAAACATCTATTAGCATCTAACCTGATCGTAGATTGACTTAAATTGCTCATATTTTCATTTCATGGATTTCTAAAATAATGACATTCTCTCACCTCTTCAACTAAATGAAGAAATCCAAATGTAGAAAACCCGTATTTGAAGAGCAAACAACTTCCTAAAATTGGCAGCCAAGATGGCGGTCGTGACATGCCAAGCTGATCTTTCCAAAACGTTAATTAGTGGGATCTAGATGCTAAACCCGCTGGCATTGTGACCTAGCTGTAATGTTGACGATGGACAATTTTCTGTTTATTTGAATACAGTTTTGCAAAGGATATAATTATGAATACAATTTGCAGTGTTGGAATGTTCTGCCAAGATGGCTGCCCTGCCATAACGTTTAATCAGGGATGTTCACGCAGAGATTTCCACTATATTATTGACAGTGTATGTTCCACTAAAATTCTAAGAGCTGTTAGTAGAAAACTGGCCAATCCAGAGAATTCATCAACAAAAAGGTTGGGGAATCGCTACACAAGAAATGTGACGTCACGACTGCATGTGCGGCGATTGCCAGAGGTTAGGGTATGTGTGTTTAAATAAAAAATAAAGATATTTCCTAAGTTTGTAAAAATAAATCTGAAAAAAATATATATGCTTGTTGGGGAAAGAATATACAATAACGTGATTAGTGGTCTTTGACTTTTTGCAAAAATTATCTTGCCACATTAAGCTTTTTTTATGGTTTCCATTTCATGTATATTCTTGGTCGTCACCAATGTTTTAAAAATACTCAATTGAATTTAGTAATTGAGGAAAAATTTATTACTTTCAGTATCGGTTTTTAGCAAACTGTCGTTCTCAATACAAATGTTTATATGAGTATTTTATTTTTAGGGTTAATAAAACAAAAACAAAAATATTTAAATTAAAAACATTTGCAAAACCATTATTATGAAAAGATTGCATCTACTAGCAATTTGTAGTAATATGTTATGATATCTTACAAACCATACGACAAAGAAATAATTGCAATCACACAATTCATTGAATATGTATTATTCTCTCTAACTTTCATTGACTACGAAGCATTTTGTCTCACCAGATTCAACGCTTTGTCATATTTGATTATTAACTATGTTCATATTTCGTGTTTGATGTCCGTGGATTGAAATCGCAAAGAAGATTATTTCATCTGGAATTTGGAGCAAATGACGCCGTAGCTTATACAAACAGTGGATCCAATACAATGACCACTGCGAACAGAATGACCACAGTTCGGGGAAATCCTTGATGGAAGGCATAAATGAGGATTTGGGGAATTTGTAGACGTGAAGAAATGCAGATTATGAACTGAACGTATGCTACGGTACGGATGAAGGTCGGAATATGATAATGCGTTATGAGGAAGAACCGGATAACAATGAGTTGTTTATGAAGAAGTGGGGATAAGTCAAGGATCAAAAGAGATTTGTAATCTAGGGGTGATGAGCCTTGACACAGACCACTGTGGATTATTGAGTTATTGATATTTACTCCATATTTCACAATTTTTGTAGTGACTATGACGAAATAGAATAATACACCAAATAGCAAGGATATGTTAGCACACTGTCAGTAGAACTTATACCATACATGATACAATATGCCATTGTCTCCGTCTCCGTCTCTCTGCCTCATTATGTTTGTCTGAATCTCTCTTGCTCTCTATCTATCTCTCCATTTCTCCATTATATATATATATATTGTGCGTGTGTGTCTATGTGTGTGTATGCGCGCGTGTGTGTGTGTGGTTGTGTATGTGTGTATGTTAGAGTATTTTATCATAACCAGGGGTTATACTTTTATGCCAAGCTTAGGAATTATATTCAACAATCAACATGAATTTTAGCAAATTCAGCATATAAATAATTAACATTATCTGATTCATTAATTACTTTAATACTATCGGGAATTTAATAGTTAATTGAATTAAGAACATGTATCAAGGTCCAGTTGCACGACGCTCTTGTAGCGCTACAATAGTTGTAAGTCCAATTGTAGAGTCTTCTACAATTTGAATTGGGTTGAACGAAGCTCTTGTAGGCTATCTGAACAAGACAGCGCTACAACTATTGTAACGGCAATTGTAAGTCCCTACAACTATTGTAGCCTGCAAGAGCGTCGTGCAACTGGCCCCAGATCAACACGTCACAAGATAGGTGTCGTCCTTTAGGCCTACACTATGATGTTTCAAATGAAGATAGATAGTTTATTTTAATATGGCGGCTTTCCAATTTTACGGCGAGAAATCCCCCGCCCTGTTTATTGTAAGATTTCTGAGAAAAACAACAGGTTGGGTTTTTTTTACATACAACGAGACAGGTTATTCGGTTCTTGTGCCTGTTATGGATTTGGCAACGATAATTGTTTGATACTAAGTAAAAAAAAAAAAAATAGGCAGCTGCTGACGTGAAGTAATGTATTACACCCACATGAGGCAACAACGACGAAGGAAGAACAGGGGAGTATGTATTGTTGCCAAACTGTTCCTGGCTGTTGTTTGTATATACTAGTACTCAGCACTAATTAGCATATGCAGTTTAATGGCAGTCAGTGGTAATTGTTTTGAAGCCTGGTGAGTATAATATTATGAATGTCATCAAATAATTAGCTATGATAATCAGCTACAGCTTTGGTTTGTAGAAATTGAACATGACAACATTTAACAAGTTATCATAGATATAAATTTGTATGGACATTTTTACGATGCAGTTGCTAAATATATGGGGTTTTTTTCTTTTCTTTTTTAATTTCTTTTTGTTTAATTTTCTTTTACGATTAAATAATACTGCAGGTCCTAAATATATTTAGTGAGTATTTGTGCATGTCATCAAGTTAAACTATAGAAATCTACTGCCTCTACGGTTATAAAAAAAATAACCGAATAACCTTTAACAACAAGTTATCATAGATGTGTATGGACATACTTACGATGCATTCGCTACGTTTCTTGAGGAAAGGTAGGTTGTTTCTTTCTATGGGTTCTAACTTCATTTCGTGAGTGACATAGTGCATGTCATCAAATAATTCTATAGAAATAAACTGACGCTACGCTCACAAAGCAATTAAAAAAGATGACAATATTTAATAACAAATTATCGTAAATTTGTATGGACATATTTACGATGGATTTGTTAACTTACATTTGAAAATAGGTAGGTTATTTTTTCGACAAATTCTAATTTCACTTTGTGTCTCTCCATTTATGTTTTCAAATAGCCCATTGTTTTCTAAAAATATATATCATATGTTCTTTCGGAGAGGAGAAGAATCGATTGTTACTCAATTCTCTCCGAATTCCAGACGTTATGAACAATGTGTTAACATGTCGGACTGGCGACGCGGTCGGTCATACGTTAAATGTCAAGGTCACCCAAGGTGTTGGACAACAATAGTTTTGTCCGAGAACAACAACACCATAGCTTCACTTGTACCCAGCTGACCTACGTGGAGTAGAAATGGAATATGATAATGCAAACAAAACAGTTAATCTAAAAGGTTTTTCTTCTTCTGGAGGAGATATGTGGTGTGATGGGGTAGGAGTGGGGATAGGTGTGTGTGTGTGTGTGTGTGTGTGTGTGTGTGTGTATGTGAATGTGTGTATGTGTGTGTGCGTATGTGTATGTGTGTGTGTATGTGTATGTATGTGTGTGTATGTATGTATGTGTGTGCGTATGTGTGTGTGTGCGTATGTGAGTGTGTGTATGTGTGTGCGTATGTGTGTGTATGTGTGTGTATGTATGTGTGAGTGTGTATGTATGTGTGAGTGTGTGTGTATATGTGTGTGTATGTGAGTGTGTGTGTGTATGTGTGTATATATGTGTGTATATGTGAGTGTATGTGAGTGTGTGTGTGTGTATGTGTGTGTGAGAGAGAGAGAGAGAGAGAGTGAGTGAGAACGAAACAAAAAGAGTGAGGTTGTGAATGGCAGACTGGCATGGTGTGTGTGCGTGTGTGTGTGTGTGTGTGTGTGAGAGAGAGAGAGAGAGAGAGAGGGAGAGAGAGAGAGGGAGAGAGAGACATAC
>JAUTBT010010660.1:0-24242 GCA_032361225.1 Lepetodrilus schrolli
TCATTTCAGGCTTGTTAAACATTGCTTGAATGAATTGAAATTCACTGAAAATGTAATACATTTGACACATTGCCTGAGTTTAGACATTGACTGTAACATATATAATACAGGTATTTGTACAGTTAAAAAATGTCCTAATAATTATTGAATTGTATTACCTTGAGTTGATGTAAATGCTATGCTGAATTGAGAACGTACACACAATAATCTTTGAGACAGAGATAATTTAACAGTAGATAATGTGGCTTGTCATATACTAGTAGTAGAAACAAGATGTATTTTGTTGTATTTTAAATGTATTTCTGAATAATGTAAGCACTTACACAAATGTGATACCCATCTATGAAATTGACACAAATGTAAAGTTTATTGCTGCATTAACACTAACTTGTTTCCCACCAGGTTGTTTTCCTCCCCAAGGACGTTGTCCATTACATTGGCTTCGTTATTTGTGTAATGTTCCATCGTTGCGACTTTCAAAATAAGTTAAATGTCCATATTTTGATTTCGAAAAATCTATATCATACTAAAATATGTCCATAGTACATGCATGTACCGTATCATTATATCCTTGCACCCAAATTCTCATAACCAGTTATGATGTCTCCCTAATTTTAAAATACACTTCTTATGTTAAGACAATATGCAAATAATGCATGCACAAGATTACATTTATGCATTCGCTACCGTAAAGATGTTGCACATCCTTGCATGGATTTTTTAAATATCATTTACATAATTAATATCCATGCACTGGCATCACCGAGAGTATGTTTTTCTTCTTCTTTTTTTTCCTTTCGTAAAAACAATTTTGAATAGTTAATGTCAGATAGGTGTATGCTGCTTTCATGTTCCTGTTTCCTGTATTCCTGTATTGGTGTCGCATCATTATTAGAGTCTTCCGCTTCAGTATTTATTAAAGACCAGCGCCATATAATTACGATGTCCATTGAAAAGTTTAATTGAAACCATCCAATACCCCCACGGATTACGTGATGGTCTTCAATTGTCAGGAAATTTACCTAATGACGTGTCTGGTTTGGCCCAGGGGTGTTATTTCGTGGGCACGATGAAGTTACACATCTGAATGTGAGCTTTTATTATAGGTATTTGAATGTGCTCATCTCGTCATTCCTAATTCAATGCAGATAAACTCTTGCACACGATCGCGATCTTCTTTGATGTGACAAATAATTAAGAATGGGTATGCCCCAAGGTGACGTAACCACCATACTGAATGGTAAACATTTATAAATTTATAGTAACACCATCTTTAGATTTGCTTTCTGGTTCGCTAGAACACCCTGGGGTTGGACCACAAAGAATAGCCTCACAAGAACCCTATTCATGGGTCTGACAACTGTCTCCTTTGTTTAAAATCACCCGGATGGGGCAAGACAACAGGACGAATTGAAGAAATAATTGAAAATATACTCTAGATATTTTGACGTTGAATAATATACATAACTATGCCCTATCGTTTCTGTGTGTCTTGTGTTTGTATTTATGTATTAGTACGCTTGTATAATACCTGGAAATATGTATTTTACAGCATATAATTATCGTTAAAAATGTAAACGATAGTTCTGTTTTAGTAGTGTTCTGTTCTAGTTGATTTAAATAATATGTATTCCCCTTGAATATATTGTATATATAAATATAATATGAATATAGCACGGGAAAGTGATTGCCAAACAAGACAAAAACATCTTATATATCTAATATAAATGTCTCTACCATTTAGTCCTCTTATTCAAGTTGAGATAGAGAAAAGAGACGCGTATTTATAAACTACTGCCGTATGAATACAATAATATAATCAATTTTGTACCAAAAATTATTAGATGCATCTGGATAATTATAAATACGTGACACAATGTAAGCACGTTGTCGACACATATGCTGCATATGGGTTCATTAACGCCAAATGTCGCTGTGTATTCATGGCTTTTGCGTGAATATAGATATGGTTAGTGTTGGCCATACTGAACATGATTTCAGAGCAGTTCATGATTCAATACATGTAGAGTGTATGTGGAGTGTATGTAGAGTGTATGTGGAGTGTGATTTACGTGCTGCAACCTTGTTGATACCATATTAGTATAAGGTCTCTGGTATCAGACTTTATATGACTACAAAATAACTTGTATTAATTCAGTGTGTAATGCAACTGTACAATTCAAAGTAATTACCATAATTGTAAGACCAAAAATAATAATCCAATTGATTATGTTATAATTATTGTAACATAAATGTACCGTATATTTTACTCTTTTTTTCTCCATTTTAGTAGTATCGAAAAGTTTGTAAATAGATAATTTATCAAATTGAATCTTATAGGAAACATCTTATGTACAAAGAAGAAATCGAGCATAACCATGTGACAAAAGAACTTACGCATTTCCAGAACAATGCAAATCGTGTATTTTGTGAATAATAAGAATGGAACCTATGTTATGAATACATTACAATTAAGCAACAAAGAATCCGCGTTTGGCAGCTTCTTCGAGAACAGTACTCGTTTACCCTTCGTGGAAACATTTCGCTAATGGTCTATACAGCTTGACCACGAGGTGTGATTGTATGGACACCGAGATTAGCTGCCGAACCATGAGTGCTTGTTTCTGGCATTAGTCCGGCACTACGTAATTCATCACGTCACCACTGAGCCGTGAATCACACCAGATGCTACTTGTTTTGTTAGAGCTTACCCGCTGATTGGGGGTCATTTCTGATTGGCTGCCAACAGCCCTGTAACGTCCGAAAAATCGAGTTCCGATTGGCTGGGGAGGTATAATTGTACGAGACCTGTTATTACGTACAGCACTTACTTCCCCAGATGCTTTGAATCATTCTTCATTTCGGGACGAGCATCAACTATGTCATGGCTACCCCCAGGAACGTCCGCGGTGCTGCAGCCTCTCTACGTGGACACCGACATCGACTACAGTCTGGACATGACCAGATTTCCTGGCTTGGACAGTCCAGAGCACAAACACCAGCCCGCTTTGTTGATAGGTACGCCCGAAAACGTGGCGCAGTATGAAAGACACATATGGTCTGACATTGCTTACTCGCCTGGACACCAGGAACCTTTGCAATGTTCTCGGGACATGCCAGTTTATAATGAAACAGCTGGCAATTCGTGCATTCAGCCAGCCCCGACCGTTATGACTACAAGAGACCTCTTGGAAGAATTGTTGCATATTATTGGTTAGTATATGTATTGTTAACCTTCTTATTGGAAGCAATATAGATTATAGATTGATTGTTAGTAATTCGGCAGAGAAAATGTTGACCGAATTATCACTGTCGATCCGATCATCATATCCTAAATATATTATCACGATAACATGTTATTACTAATGTCTAAAGTAGGTATGTTTGTTACCCATATTCCTAAATGTTTATATTTGCAAATGATTAATATGAAGTCGCATGATGATTACTAATTTTCTATTGTCTTTGATTTAATAGATTCGACAAAATCAGACTTGCTGGATCGGATACTTGATTCCAGTGTACAAAGTGAACAGTCTCAATGGGCGGTTTCAGTATCCACCGAAGATGCCCAGCATTCGACATATGGAATACATCAACATGCCCACCAACATCATTACGCCCATGCATGCTCGCATCACCAGGATGTCAAGGAGGCCAATAGAAACGTTCCGTTGAGGAATGTGTGCAGAGATTCAAATAATCTTCATTCCAATACTAATGTATATTCGATACCGGATTATGTGCTCAATTTGTCTGCATTGTCGTACCAGGGGCAAAATGTGAATTCACGGAAACGATTTCTGGATGATGGTGATAATGTGAGTCGAAAACGAGGCTGTTACGCCGTGAACACACTTGGATATGTCAACCTTCATAAGCACGACTTTGTAAATGAACAGTATAATGCATTTCACGAGAATATGCAAAATATAAATCTTGTTATGTGAAACTCATCCCTAGCGGACAAATACGGTGTGGAGAGATGTACTTTCTCAAAAGTAACCAATTCTGTCCCCAAATAAACTAGTCTCAATGTTTATATGGTGGAATAAACCAGAGTTATGTCTAATATATATATTTTTTTATTTTCGTATTTTTTAAATTCGTTTATATTGTGCACATATTATTTCTATATATCTCTCTAGATATGCTATTTGGTTTAAATTTCAATTTACTCAGTAGCTCATAGTAACTATGTGGCAATCTCACAGTTCTTGAAGAATTCGATTGCACACCATACTGCAATCGTAAACTACACGAAAACTGGCATTCCCTGCTTCCGTTGTTTGGTGGCACATTCATGAACCGACAGTTAACGGGCATAGGGCATTATTTCACACGTATGTATACACACATATTAAACATTTCATATTGAGCAAATGTAGTAATTAAATACTACAGCTTAGAGGTGTAGATGTTGTTGCGACGTTGGCAACAGAAGCGGACGCAACAGTAGGTAATGATGCGTCATCACGTAATCCCAACTGTCAAGACAAGTACGTCAGCGGTCTACTTTTGACAGCTTGATGAACGACTGGTTTGGCATGAACTGACAATGAGCCCCTGTAATTCGATGCCGATTGGTTAGGTGACCTCTTGGATGTTACGTCATCTTTTAATAAGCGGGTTGTAATTGTCAGTTTGCATCCATCTGTTTACGTAGGATCTTGTCAGGTTATGTACATGGCATTGTCAATATTTACCCGGAATTGTAAGTGTTTGTTTGGGATTGAGATCTGAATCCTTACGTACATATGTACATAGGATTTTCTCTCATAAATGCAGTGTAACAATTGATAACTGCAATAACGCCTTGTACCATTTGGCCCATTCACCGTAATACCCGTCTTTAAACTGAGTAAAGTGAATCTTTCAATACTTTAAAATTACACGTCTCCTTGCGCGTAAATTTATATAAAATGGGAACCGTTCAATAACATTAATTTTCTACCAATGATATATATATATATATATATATATATATGTATATATGTATATATGTAGATATATACATTTTATATATCCGCACAGCAAGTTGCCAATAGCTATAGTGTTTGTAACATGAGCAATGTCTTCCATCATTAGTATGACATTAAGTGTGTGTGTGTGTGTGTGCGTGCGTGCGTGCGTGCGTGCATGCGTGTGTGTGTGAGCTCAAAGGATCTATAAGAAAATCGTCATAATTTCTCATTTGCAAATTTTAATACAATATACGATCATTGCACACATTTCTCAGTGTTCCAGCTCGATGAATCTAATATAAATTAAATCATTAAATCGTGTTTTGTTACCACTACACTCATTAACAAGATCTCTTCTTTCCACTCTCTCTCTCCATGTATTTACCAACATTTCTCTTTCTCTAATGGCATCCCGTTTCCATGTTTACTCGCTGAACAGCGAGTCACCATCGAATCCATAGTTGTAATAGTATACACATGAATACTGAATCAGATCTATATAAACGCCCTCTCCAATTGAATATGTTTAAGGAACAACAGTATACCGTAGGCATCATAGTTCGTCAAGTCCGTGTTCATGTGTGGCTGAGGAGCTTTTCAGAAAGCTATGTTCTTGAAGGTACTGATGTGTGAAAGATATCGCCGTATTCTGCAGTAAACTCCAAATGCATCAAGGTACCGTGTTGCATTGGTACCTTAATATTTGGCTGCGGTTCCCAGTCTCTTGTTCCTTTTAGCGACTGTGTAGGCTTTCAGTATCGTTGACACCAGCTGTCCGAATTCCAGAACGTCTTGTAAAAAGCTGTCTTCGTTGTCTGTTGCCATGGGAACACCGGACGTTATTACTTTGGTAACTTGCTGGAATTTGAAAGAAGATGGTGTGACGTATGACTGTCTGCTCATGAACAAAACGTAAACGTAAAAAGTAGGTGTAATTCGTTTAATGGCAAAACAATGTTGAAAGTTGCTATGTCTAAAGTTCATGTATTGAGTGAGAATGTGTGTGGGTTTACAGAATGATTAAGATTATTGATTTCCGAGAGAGAGAGAGAGAGAGAGAGAGAGAGAGAGAGAGAGAGAGAGAGAGATTTATAGATAGGCTAAACGTGTACAATATTATTGTAAGTTACGTCATGAATTGTCCCCATTGTGAATTATCCCATTGAGAGGGTTGTCTATTGACAACACAAATACATAGAGGTGAATCAGTAAGTATATTTCATTTTAACATACTAAAATGTAAAAATTGAATTGTCTATACTGTGATACACCTCTGCGAGAGGACACCTGCTGGCACAATGATCTATCTCCTCTCCTTATCGTTATCTAAGGTAAATTAAATCACCATAGATTTCTAATCACTGCAATGCTCCATGATCATGGGCATTGTATTATTCTGTTATCTGTTATCATAGTGATCGAGCGCTTTGGTGGTCTCATATTCATGCTATTTGGATAATAGAGCTTCCTGAAACGATACCCTGATCTATTGCCTCCGCACGTAGCGTAAACCTATAAGTAGCGTACGTAAGAGAAGTCACTTGGTCTGATTCTCGACGATGACCTCACCTTAAAGTTATTCAATCTGAGGAACACGCAATCAGCATCCACCCATCCACTGACCATTCCATGCTCGTGCAGCGTAGACATGAATGTGGTTAGTTGCTGGACAATGTACATTATTTCGGAGGCGGAGTGCATACTTCTCAGGTGGCTCGACAGGCACACGGTGTTTGGTGGTTTAGACATACACAGTAGCTCGTTCTTTATGAGTTGGATCAGTATGGTCTTGGGCAGGACTTCAAAGACATGAAATATAGCATTTTATAAATGTGAAACTGATGTATTGTGAAACTGATGATCCTACATACGTTGGTACGTCGCGTGTGGGTCAAAGATTTCCCCTGCCACGTAAAACAGTAACTCACTCACTCAATTACGTTAGAAAGTCGCTCGGCTCAGCGACTAAGTATAAAAATATGTAGTATGAGGAATGAAAGTTGAGATCTGATTTTAATTAGATTAGGATGGTCATAACATATAGTATGATGGACATGAAATATAGCATAAGATGGACATGGAATATAGCACAAGATGGACGTGAAATAATTGTGAAATAATTTTAGCATAACACTCGCAGTTAGCACTAATGCCTAAACATTATCATGTGATTGGGGAAAAGTGAAATTAAATTCGTTTAAAGTCTCCGAAGAATACTAATTAAGACTTGCAATTTACAATATATCCTTGACTGATGTATACTAAATTCATGCAATTATTAACTGGAAACAATGGAACAGTTGCTTTCAAATAAAGGATAGTGTTGTAAAGGCGTGTTCACCAATATTTTCGTATTGATATTGCATTCAACACAAACGTTACTCACCTGATGTAGATTTCGTTATGTTGGAGAAGGTATTTGTTTTCTTTAGCTGAAATGAAAAAAAATAGATAATCTAGAGCAAGTATTCGCTGGTTCTGTCGGTTATCGTATATCAGAGAACAGAAATTAAGGTGCTTGGTATAGATCTAGATTGCACACCAAAAATAATATGCCAAGACGGGAGAAAGCACACTAGTAGAAAACAATAGAATGACGTCAGAAGAGGTTTATATTTAGGAAGAACATACCTTCTGTTTCCTCATGCTACCAAATGATGACATCGTGTAGATGACGGGGTTGAGGGCCGAGTTGACAGGTAAGACGAATACAGCAACCCATGCGTACACCTCAGACTTGATCGCGTAGCCTTGCATAGCCATCATACCTAACAAACGATGGCATTACCAACAGGTTGTGGCATATTGCTATATAATTATTGCAGAGTGTTACCTTATGAGAACCTTGATTACTAGTAGTGTTTTTGTCTGCTAGAGGAGACCGACCGATGATAATTGTTAATGATGAGCTATAGTATAGATGTAATTAATGTTGTTATTGTTGCTGCTGGTGATTATTATTTTTTAATAATAGTCCAAAATTTTTTTAATAATCTTAATAATGTTTACTTAATAATAATAATAATAATAATGCATTTAAAATTTTGTTAAAATAATAATAACGATTTCTTAAATTAATAATAATAATCTTATTATTATTATAAGAAATCGTTATTATTTTTTAAAAATTATTATTAAAATGCATTATTATTATTATTATTATTATTATTATTATTAAGTAAACATTTTAGAAATCACTTTGATTACTAATAAGAAATTGGAAGGGAATAGGGTCAATGTCGACCAACTGCTGAACGTACCCATGACGCAGATGGGAAACCAGCATATGAAATCTGTCACTACAATGAAGGACAGTTTCCTGGCAATGCGCATGTCGGTTGTTGTTCTTCCGCTTCTGAACTTTTGACTCTCTCGCACGGTACGATAGATGATCAGTTGTCCCAAAGCTATGAATATGAAGCAGATGAAGTTCCACACTATGAATATTGCCGAGGAGTATTCCCAGCCTGGTGGTTTGTCCCTGGTGAGAGGCAACGCGAGACAAACTCCAGACCTTGAGTAGAAAGACCCCGAGAAGTACCTCATGGGCACAAGTGGAATCGCCGCGAAGAGGATACCCACAGGCCAAAGCAGAGCGCAGCCAAGTTTGGACAGTTTCTTGAACGTGTTGAGATCTTTGAAGGGAAATTTGATGACTACGACTCTGTCCAAAGTTATCATGCATAGGAACAGGATGGAGGCCTGTGATGACAGAGTTGCTAGGAATCCGGCCAAGTTGCACAGCCAACTGCTTCTCCAGGATTCGTCGTTCCAGCTGTAGACTCCTCTGTAGAAGATATCTGCGCTGGCAATGATGATCATGTAGATTCCCATCAAGAAGTCAGAAACGGCGAGGTTTGCAACGAAGAAGTCGTTATTTTTTGCCAGACTGGCTCTGTCGTAGATACAACGAGATGCAAGCACAATGAAGTTTCCGATGAGTGCTATAAAGCCAATGATCCACATTACAATCCGCAATAGCTCATTTCTCATCAGGTCAGAGCATGAAGAGAACTCGTCTGCGTTTGGGTAGCATCTGTCTTCAGTGACACTATCGGGTCGGAAGCAGCAAAGAACGTATTTATCATTACTCAGATATGTCAACGTTTCTAGTCCTGTAAAAACACCATCTTTAAATTCTGATATGTAGTTGTTTTCCAAATAAAGATATTTCACGTTCTCAAGTCCACGAAAAGCGCTATCTTCAATGATTCTAAGTTGATTTCCAGACAGGTTCAGGGATACCAGAGACGCCAGACCATCAAAGACATTTTCGATCAATGCTTCCACGTGCATCTGCGACAGATCGAGATCTGGCAGTTCCAACAGGCCATGGAACGAGCCAGGATAAATAGTTTGAATTCTATTGCCTGTGAGGACCAGTAGCTCAAGATTGGATAAACCATTGAAGAGTCCTACAGGAATTACCGACAAGAAGTTTATACCGAGATCCAACGTTTTCAAGTTATTTAATCCACTGAAGCAATCCGAGTCAACTTCATTGATACCAATGTCAGAAAGGTTAAGTACTGCTAGGCTAGACATGTGCTGAAACATGTTTCCCTTTAGTTTTTTATCAGAAGATTGCTTGAAGCTCAGGACGCGCGTGTAACTTGGGACATTCTTGACACGGTCCCAGTTCAGTTGCTCGCACCATACGACTGAGCCACTGCACGTGCATCCAATTGGGCACGTGCCGTTGCAATAACGTTCGTCATCACCTTCAGGACAGTGCTTAACAGAGTCGCAGACCTCATTCCATGGCAAACATACGTTATTGCCATGGCAACGAAATTGTCCAGGACATTCAAATTTATCTGAAGAAAAAGAAAACAGAAATTAATATTGATATGAAATTGCACTTTATCACGTTATGTTTTAGCTGTTTATGTTTGTTTCATCGTTGTGTCGCATCTTCAATTCACTCCTTCAGGAAATTCGAGCATATCCTCAAATATTGATCTAAATCATGTACTAAGAGTGAATATTGATCTGAATCATGTACTAAGAGTGAATATTGTATTTGCGATTCTGGTATATTTATAAAAACAATGTGTTAAGTCAAAATATACGTTATGTATAGACCTACAAATGAAATGCCAATTTTGCTATTTATTAAGAAGGAAAAGTACAGATTTTATGTGTGAAAGTACAAGTCCCATTACCGAAAAGCATGACGCTTTTCGAAATAATAATAATAATAATAATAATGTGAGCATTTATATTGCGCGAAATCCACGCTTGAAAGCATGTTCAAAGCGCTACATTATTAGCTCGGTCAATGGATGTGTCTGCCCTCAATTCCTTCTCCTTCCAATTCTCGAGGAATATGCACCCTAAGTTGCCGTTCAAGGCTCTACAAGGCATTTACGAAGTAATCCACTTGCCTAAGGTGACAACAGAATTTTTCCAGCCTGTGATTTAGTGTGGGCAGGAACGAATCCTAGATACTCTCAGGTTCTCGGTCACCCATTCACTAATCAACCAAGCTCAAACGTGCTTCACATTAACCTGAGCGGTCAGCTGTGCAATGCACGGGACAATGTGCCACCACGCACATTGATGTTCGTTCAATTAAGTAAAATTGTCATAGCCGGAAGCCCATAGTTATCTTAAATAAATAATCCATATTCCATGAGACTTGTCCAATGCATAAACAGTTTGTGTGTTTGGATTCTTACCGCATTGTTCTTCCTCTATGCCCCCAGGGCAGTCGCGGTGTCCATCACACACCAGGCGCAGTGGGATGCAGTAGCTAAAAGGACACTTAAAGTAGTTCTCTGGACATTGGAACTCCCCTTGAACGAAACAAAATAACCATTTGCAAATAAGCAAGTCTATTAGTTCCGGGGTGTACGGGTTTTTAAAAGCCGAAATTTCTCGTATACCCCGAGATGGAAGGTCATGGAATCACGTGGGTAACAAATATGTCCAAACTCGTAATGGTTCTACATACTTTTAGAAAGCTAACTTGCGAATATTTATGTAGAATGTCTTTCTAACGTTTGAGTCGCCATGCCGTCACAGTGATCATGAGGTCACAACTTTTTAACTACGCCAAACCGGGTTGTACGAGTTTTCCAGGACATCTATCAGCCAATCAAATAGCTAGATTCGTCCCCAGATGCCAATACTTAATCACTAAGCTTTTTCCGAGAACGTGTATTAGACGTTTATTAGATGTTCTAGCACCTGGATGCTCTGAACAATCGTAGCGTTACGCAAGTCGTACGTATATAGATGGTAGTTCATGTGTCTAGTGAAATAGTATGTATCTCTCATTGATTTTTTTAATTTAAATTTTTAATTTTTTATTGGGGTTTTAAGTCGCTTAGGACTGGTTTGGGAGCTCCTAAATAGTTAGGAGGCCGTTGTGAAACGGGTGCCTGATGTCTAAAACCTACGCTAAATGGACCTACCACAGTCCTGTATGTGAGTTAGATCCCGACAACCAGTGTACTGGCGATTACTGTCGTAATCCAGTAGGCATCTGTGAGATACATTGACCACCACGCCGCTATGACACAGGATGGAAACACTCCTTTTGTCGACAGCTGAAAACGAATTGCGGAATACATATCAAGAGTACGAAAGATTACGGTAATCTACCAAAGGTGCATACACTGATTTAAAAATTGGAAAATACGCGAACTAAATAAGATGATGTTTGACCTTATATATGTTACAGTCAATCTCTAAAATCAGGCAATGTGTAAAATGTTTTAAACTTTCAGTGACTTTCTTTACACTCAGTAAATGTTTAAAATGCCTGAAATGATAAAACTTGCCAGATTGACTGGCGTGATTTTGTTGAAAGAAAATGAAGATAATGTGTACATTTTAATAGGTATTCACACAACTTTGTGTTAATACATAAAAATATATGCAATCCTGGGGTGAATATCTACAAAAACGTACGCATTATCTTAAATTGTTTTCATCAAACTCACACCAGTCAATCTGTCAAATAAAGGCAGTCATTTTTGTAATTTCAGGCTTGTTAAACATTGCTTGAATGAATTGAAATTCACTGAAAATTTAATACATTTGACACATTGCCTGATTTTAGACATTGACTGTAACATATATATATATATATATATGGCTCATCATGTACATGCATATGGGCCAATGGCCTTAATACAAACCAACAAATTGAATTGAGCAGGCCTTCAAACCAAATGGAATCGATGAGTGAATATTGGGTTAAGTATTAAATATTAAATGGTGTAACCACAACAAAATGGTTAAAGTTGTATCCCTGTGGCATTCTCTCACATTTTAGACATGATTCAGTGTTGGTGAGTTCCACTTTCTCATCAAAGAAGTATGTTCTCCTCCGACCTTGGACATCAAAGTCTGCCTGTAAAACAGTTGTAGATACCACGTTACAGTATTAGCTGTACTAGTATTTTGGGCGATTGAAAACACGCTAATATTCAGTGAAACTATGTATTGGTACACATGCTATATGGGAATAGCTATTAATTAGTCATGTCATGTATATAAAACATAGGTATACCACGCATGAAAATACACACATGGAAGCATATATACCAATGCTACTGTTAATATAATTAGAACATGAACAATTGTTTACGATAGGCTGTCTCTGAAATATAAAGCATAAAAACACCATTATGCAAATACCACTTTTGACAACAAAGGCACAAATATGAGAATAAGTTACAATAATGAAAGAACCCATGCAAATTCTGTGATTGTTGTCAAAAATGGTGCATGTTTCTTTGTAAATTGTAGGGGTACATTTAATCATGGTAATATTGTGGCTCATTCATTGCAAATGTACATCTGAGCATGTTAATATTTGATAGTAGACATATTTAGACAATGTGACACAATGTGAAATGTCCACTGACCTTGATCCACAGTTTTTTGCCTTCCACGATTCGTAGCATGAACTCCATCTGAACACTAACATCATAGCCAGGAACTATCTGAATTTCGTTGTCGTTGGCGAAGGTGTGCGTCCACGAGATGGTGGGATTCTGAGACTGGAAGCATTTATAATGAGAATTTCTAAAGACGTATTTCTTTAAATGAAGCTGTCGATCACATGTTATATGTTTACTTTAACAATATTTCTACCTTCATCATAACTGTAGGTACATAAAATACTTCTATGAAAATCATATAAACAACTCTGTATTGAACCATTCAACAAGAAAGGTTGATTAGTTTGCATAGACATGATAAAGTGATAGTTACATACCTCCAGTTTGACTGACACATCAACTGGGTCACTGCAGTAATTAATAGTTGCTGTGATATGCGCCATGGCAACCCCATCTATAGGGTATCGACAGTCAGCAGAATACAGATAAAATTTGCATATCTGTCCTGTAATAAATATCAAATTCAATGTAAAAAGTTGTAAAATTTGAATATTGTAAATATGGTTTTTTTTCTGAATTAAACTGAAAGTTTTAGAATGTTTAAAATGATTCAATAACAGAAAATGGAGAGAGGAAAATGACTTCAATCTCGGACAACTAAACTAATCCAAGAACATGAAGAACATGTATCCACCAACAGTTCCACCTAACTTGTTGATACTTAGGGTGTCCCTCATATACTAATTTATGGAGATACTTGAGGGTAAGGTTTTAAATTATTGTGCATCCATGATAGAAATTATCACTTTTATGTAAGTGTTAATCTACTAAATGTGTAGCATAACTATTTGATAGCCACGTGTAAATGCTTTACTCAATTTTTAATTCTACTTGATCCCAATTATCAGCTGATATGTAACGTTACATGTAATGTCACATATTTAGAAATGTAGCAATGACACTACTCGGCCATAAACATAGGCTAAGACTAAGAGAATGTGCTGAATAATGACCTACCAGGTACAGTTTGCAATCTAGCCATCATCATCAACAGGACAAAGAACACATAAACCTGCTCGGTCCGTGAACAAGCCATTGTAAATCATGTGAATAGGTCAATGCAAATAATGTGATCTTTTTCTCATCTTCAATTTCATTATATTTCAAAACATCGACCACACGTTTAGATGAGCTTCTCAAATCGAATGATACCCGTCCCGTTGTGCGTCTCGTTAAAGCATACATAACGCACAATGGTAAACATATTGAGGAAATAAATGCAAAAATTAAATGTCTGTCGTTTGTTTCATAGATAGCTCTCTTGTTTTGTAATCGTATCGTATTTTCATTCCACAGGCCGAAGCGGAAGTAAACAGCTGATAATAATATTATTGTTTTCAAGTTCAGAAGATCTAATTCGGGGAGGGAACTCTGCAGTAACTAAAATATAAATCTACGTGGAAATAAAAGAAAAAGTATATATATATATATTATATAAATTACAATAGTATGCCAAACTATGTACGTCTTGGCTTTTTAAAAAAAACTAGTTATATATGGTTAATATGGTTAAATAAACCTGTGGATAACAAAATTATGTCAAAGATTTGGTATACGTGTAGGCACCGAAACGATTTGCTAGGGCCCACAGGGCGGTGATTGAATAGTAAAACAAAAGATTTTTAAAAAAAAACATTTTTAAAAAGTTTTTTACAAATATTATAGATATTCTAGATCTAAAAAAAAAAGAAAGAAGTAATTTATGTAAAAAATAATACTAATAAAAAGGAAACTATCTACCAGTCTAGGTCAGCCTGGCCTCGCAATCTAATGTCTATTAACAAGGGAGGACAATTGATGGTCTCTCAACACTCGACTGAAATTTTAAATGTGCATATCTATTTTATTGTCAAGCTCTGTAGTTGTCTTAATGGTACAATTTCATGCTCCCCGTGGGAGCAGTTCTTACCATAAATACCTCTGAATTAAATCGTATCTCTGATAGCCATGAACGAATTATTGAAATATCAAAGAAAATGCAATACATCATCCTAGGTGTGTAGACGGATTTTCAAGGACTCAATGCACGTTCTCTCTTCTGGTTGGTTAAAAAATAAATAGTAAATAGTTTTGAGAGAAGTTCAAAGCATTGTTGTCTGCTAGATATCGTATTTTGAATTCACTATTTCGCGTTCACTGTCACAATACAATATTTTGGTTTATTTAAACACCATGAAAATATTGCATTAGTGAAACATCATACTAAAACGAACATACAGTATATGCACACAAATAACATAAAGTAACTGTTTTTAACTTGAACGAACAAATGTTTTGAGAAGGAAAAAAAAGCGAAAGGGTAATCCCGGCACATCTTGTTTTTGAACGCGACAATTCAATCTCAATATGGCTGACTGTAAATAGATGTCGACCAGAATTGAAATCAAGTCTCCGTCTTCTCTTCTTTTTTCTTTTCTTTTTCTTTTCCTCTTTTTTTTTAAGGGTGGAATCGTCTTTCAATGTTCATAATATACTGTTTATGATAAGTAGTATTTCAAGTGATTACCAAAGGAGATCATAGGCCCTAACTATAATATACTAGTATTAATTAGGAATAAATTATGGAGTTCATGTTTATTGTGCGCTATATTAGTACATGTAGTCATACAACGCACCCAAAGTTAATCTCATGAAAATCATGATACGAAACTGACGTTCAGATATTTGTACGCTCTCTACTTACGTTTCCACAAGTTTCAATGTCAAAATGTTTAAGGTAGAAAGGAGACCTGATTTTATTTAGATTGGCCCAAAGTTTGCATAATATACTATAGTTTATCACAAACATAGAGTGTGATAGTGAAATAAACCCATGTTATAAATATAAATATGTTCAGTAGTGCATGCAATAACTCAATGGATTATTCAAAGTCTGTGTGGACCTCTTAAAGCTTCTTCTTGGGATCTAATTGTCGAATATACAGTTAAAATATTTCTTCAACTAAATATGCAAAGACATTTATGAATATTTACATATTTACTTGGAACTATATTTTGTATGCGTGCTTTAACCCAGTTCCCAAAACATTTCCCTACATTGATATTACAATCGTTTCTACAGTTATGTGATAAATAGAATCTCCCATTCGTGTGTGTGTGTGTGTGTGTGTGTGTGTGTGTGTGTGTGTGTGTGTGTGTGTGTGTGTGTTATACGTGTAAATATTATTGTATCGTGCTATGTTCATTCCCTATTTACTGGCGTTGTTTTGACAGATCTGACTATCACTGTGATGTACGTGCGACAGCATCCGGAAGTTCTGTGTTTCATTTCAGACGACCTATATCCATGGGTTTGACATTCTTGAAGGCTTTTGTTCCACTGATGTATTCAATTCGTTGCCACGTATCTAAATATATCTTGTTTTAGTTTGTTGATGCCGACCATTTGTCCCAAACGTTTCGTGTTTTAATTCACAATCCAGAACAGAATTTAAATTAATAATACTGAAATCCGAGCATTGACATTAGACACAGGGGTGGAGGGGTGCAGACATTAAGTAAGCACTATAGGTAGGTAGATATATCTATATGTAGGTATACGGTATACAGTATATAGCTAAATAAGACATGTAGATAGATAGATAGATAGAGAGAGATAGAGAGAGAGAGGAGGGGTATTAATATAGATATATCGATCAATTGGTTGGTAATAGGTAATCCTGTGTGTGTGTGTGTGTGTGTGTGTGTGTGTGTGTGTGTGTGTGTGTGTGTGACAGAGAGAGAGAGGGGGGGGTATTAATATAGATAAATCGATCAATTGTTTGGTAATAGGTAGGCCTTTGTGTGTGTGTGAGAGAGAGAGAGAGAGAGAGAGAGAGAGAGAGAGAGAGAGAGAGACAGACAGAGAGATGATACCTTGGAATTATCTGGAATGTAAACTTCAAAGAAAATATATACATGTCTTTTTGATTACACATTGCAGTGTGTACCAACTTTAAAGAACTTCTATACATTCCTTGATTGCTAAATTGTTCCATAGGTCATGCGGTTAAACATGATAATTGTAAAGCGTTGCAAACCAATTGAAGAATGTAACTCCCGCGATGAAACGTGCCACCCTGATAACTCAGTAGGGGGTTTAACGGATCCGATACTAGACGACGAGCCAGCCAATGAGCAGCAACGTTATTGACGCACGTGGGGTTGAATAGCGTCCCATGCAACCAAGTGAACCCATATTCAGTGACAGAACGACTACCGACTTGAGAAGTCAAGTCAATATTCATAGCGCACTCGTTATAAGAACTCTGTGTCATGTATTCATGACGAATGTGATTTAACTAATAATGACTTTATTAAGAAGCTGGACTTTACCAAATTTTAGTTTTAGACATAAATGCTAACGGAAAGCGTCCCAGAAGATTTTAGGGTTGTATATTTCATACCATAGTCATGTATATAATTGTAAAGTATGGGCGGAACGAGACCCTTCTGTGCAACCCGAGCTGCTCAGTGGTAAACCTACTGACCAGTATAAAGAGGCGAGCAGGATACGGAAATACACGAGTGATACTGGACTTATCTGACGAGACAGGTGAGGCTATGTGTGATATGTAGTGACGTTATATGTGGTATGTAGTGAGGTTATATGTGGTATGAGGTTATTATTATATGATATGTAGTGAGGTTATATGTGATATGTAGGTAGGTTATATGTGATATGTAGTGAAGTTATATGTGATATGTAGTGAGGTTATATGTGATATGTAGTGAAGTTATATGTGATACGTAGTGAGGTTACATGTGATATGTAGGTAGGGGTGTATGTTGTATGTAGGTAAGTTTATTATGAGGTATGCAGATAAGGTAAATGTGATATGTATGTATGGCTATATGTGATGCAGATAAGATTGTATGTGATATGCAGAATTTAGTTACTAGTCCATGTATGTCATCCAGAAAAGGCTATAATGTGATATGCTGTGAGGTAATATGTGATATGCATATGTTATATTATATATATATATAATATGTCGCGGTGATGTTACATGTGATGTTATATATGTGTGTGTGTGTGTGTGTGTGTGTGTGTGTGCGCGCGCGCGTGCGTGCGTATAAGATGTGTGTATCATACGGTAGAGATAGAAGACCTATTCCCCTCGTTCAACCTGTCATCTAGAGTTCTATATGTAACGACATATTTCCAGTACACGGTAGATAACGGAAACACTTATTACACAGATGAAAACTCAGCTAGAGCATTGCACCTAACAGGTGTGGACAAATACCGGTCGCTACCGTTCCCCGGCGTTAAGTCCCATCGATCCCGTTAATCCGACCAGTCTTGATTCTAGAGGGGGAATTAACTGCTCGAGCTCTTTAGTACGATACTTACCATCCGTGTGGGTCTTATACTAGACGCAGTTGAGGTTCTAAACACGTAAAATGGTTCGCTATGTTACACGTAACTGAGAGCTGTGATTGATCGGGGTGTATTTGACGCACTCTATCATCCAGCCGTATGCGCGAACCCCCGCAGCAATCAAATAATTGTATTCAGAAAGCTCAAATAATATAGAATCGCGTTGCTTTGGAACGATCGCTATATATTGCAACATTTTCTAAGACGGGTATGCTATATATACACCGCTTGCCTTATCTTTGGCCGGTAATATTTTATACGACATTGAATTAATAAACCATATACACTGTGAAAATGCAATATATGTTTACAACAATGCTTTGCCTTAATGGGAAAGTATATTGGTGTTAGGCAGTAAGGCACAGTATAGAAACAGTGAACCAGTGTGAATGCAATCTTTTATACAACACAAGGAACGAGTTTCACAGCTCTGCTTCCTATGTGTTGTATGTAAACAATATGTGAATTGGTCATTTGATTGCGTGAAACGAACCGTGGAGAATGTATCAAGGTTGGTTGGAGAGTACTTGGGTCGTGAACTGCCTGGGCTGTGGGCGCTTGTCCGCCTGCTTGACTTTCTCTGGTTTAGGCGGTTATCAAATACAGATATACTGGTAGAATAATAATATACAGTGTGTGTATGTGAGAGAGAGAGAGAGAGAGAGAGAGAGAGAGAGAGAGCATGTGTATACCACCCCCATTCACGTTTTAATAACACCACAGAGAGAGAGAGAGAGAGAGAGAGTGGGGGGGGGGGAGATTCTCCAAGTATATATAATTGTCATACATCGGGTTTCACATAAGGAGTATAATATCAATGTACGAGGTTATTACTGTTGCGATTGATCACTCAATACCCTATGGTAGCTCCTAAGAAGCCGTGTGATTGAGTGTATATTAAAAACGCAAGTCCACTTGCCGCATATCTTTCTCATAAATTACCAACGCCCTGTACGAAGATTGATCCTGCAGTAAATCTCTTGTATCCACTGTATACCGAGTCGCTGTAAACTGCTGAGTCATGTCGCTTTAACAGTGCTATAATTGCAATCGATAACTTCTTTAATAGCCCTTTCTTTCTCGTTGCTGTACTGCTCAAGGAAAACACCAGTAATGTTTCATTTTATCTGGTATAGCATGGCCACCTGACTTTGTAGTATATGAATACACCAGTGTACTGCTAGTTTATAACATGAATGTGTTACATATAGTTCTTAGAAGTTATTAATGTCCAATATCATCTTCTAGAACTTTGATCCAATGTCTCCTTACATACTCTACAAGGCTGTGTTTCACGAAAGGGTCGTATACGTACTGTAGTCGGTGGGTACGTCTGTGCTTACACCATGTTACTAATAACTTACAACTTTAACAATAGCTAGGCTCTCCTGTACGAACTTGCGTGACTCTAAGGTAATCTTTACTCCAACCCGCCACTGGTGTAGTCTATGGATAAGGTCGGAGTCAAGAGTTGCGCCGTTTTGTAAAGCAGGGCCCAGGAAATGACGTGTGCCTTGATTTGTGCCCGGACTACGGATACGACCCTGTCATGAAACGTAGCGTAAGAACAGTAACCGAGTCTGTTGTATAGAGGATGTTAATTATATGTAAAATAAACAAATAAATTACATTTACTAAACTTAATGTTTCACATGATACAGCTTACAATATACTCTTCCCGCAATATCAGTTAAGCCATAGGTTATCGTATGTTATTTATTTCAGTGGATATTTAAACGTTATACTATATATAATAACATGATATGGTTCAGTATACCGGAAATATAGCGTGCCGAATCGTTGTCTTGTCCTAATACAAGGCAAGGTTAACGATATTTTATTTCAATAACAGAACGACCCTAAGCATTAATCACTCCAAGCCGATGACAGTGATACAATAGAACATGTGACGCTTTAACCTTCTGTCTGCTAAAAGACACTAATGTTGCGTATATAGATGCTCTTATGAAATTCATCTAGCATGAAGAAGGTTAAGTATATACCGTGACAATACTATAGATGCATGTTTTAGGTTGACCTAGCCATGCAATATACTCACGCCACTGACACCAGTAGCTCATATATATATATTGCTCTATTTTGCTTGAGACATCGTCTATATCATGTGAAACGTTGGCCTGCTTTCACGAAAGGCGTAAATCCGGGCTTACGCTATGGTTTTGCTGTCACCGGAAATGACGTTCACATCGATTTATGCCCAGATTGCGGATATGATCCTTTCGTGAAATGCAGACCAAATGTACGTATGTAAAGACATAGACAGGCATTTCAACATGATACAAATAGACGGATACGAAGTCACAATGTCTTTGCTGATAATGTATTGTAACTATATCAGAAAGCCTATAAAACTAATATATTAGAGATAGCACAGAGGACGACCGTCTGTCTTCTGAGATAATGAGTTCGAACCCGTGTGTGCGCGCATTCTTTTTCTATCTAATTTCATAATAATAATAATAATAATAATAAATAAATCCATTTAAACTTTTCTTTTTATAAAGACTTGTTACATAATGATAAATCTAATGTTTAAAGTAATATATTGGGCCCATACATTAAATGAATTATATGGATACTTGAGAGGTCGTGATTTATTTAAAATTAAACATCAAACTTATAACCTCGCTGAACAAAATAAGTCACCTTTACACCACCTATTCTGCACGTGCAGACTTCCACTGTGATTTGTCAATGGCCGCGACATACTAATGCCGCGTGACGTCATCAGGTTTTGTACACCTTGTTTAACAATACTGGTAAATCGTGTCACATGCACTTTATCGGAGATTAAACACTGCTTTTCAAGTAAATCACACTCATATCAATGCCACCGATGTCCACGGCCAGCCCGTAATATGGTCTGCGATATATTGTATACGACGCTTGTTGTATGTATGATTGGAATTTTAAGACGTGTTGAATGTAGAATCATGCTTGGCGCTTTTCCCTTAAAGATATACCGAACTCTTGGATTGATATTAAAATCGATATCAGAGCAATGACACTTTTAGAACAGATAATATCATACCTAATTACATTTTAAACTACGCTTTTAAATGTATGTGCTTGTTGTCTTGCAATTAACAGTTTGTATAGTGTGTCGTGGTCAAATAGCTTGGCAAAACTATTCCGTGAACATATATATGAGTAAAATGCATGAGAACATGCTGGCTAGTAGAAAAGAAAATATGAAAAACTAATATTTAAGCAGAGGTACAATTCCAATTAATTTGGTATAATGATACCCAAAAACAACACGTAATAGTCCAGCTATGACAACAATTTGTTTTTATATTTTTTTCTGTTTTTCTTAGTACGTTTCATACCGGAGATGTTCGAGAGATCAGTTCACTGTTCCTACTCCAGAATGACAGGGTTAATCAAACGTAATATTGATAAAGCATTTGTTACCTTCAGCCAACGATTTCATGTTTACTTGTTTTGAATTGGACAAGCATTGGTATGGGTCCATCTGATGTGCTATTCATAGCATCAACAAAAATTACATTACATAACTGTATGTAAGTATAGTATATCAATCCGCACGTGGATCACGGTGGATAATCAACTGTATTGATTTAATGCACCAGGCCCAGATTTCTCGAAACAAACTTTAGTTTGATATTTTGCTCAGCTGAGATTTCCCATTGACTCAGTGCTGTAGCTGGAGTAAAATTTCAGCTGGGTTTGATCATGAGCTTTTACTCAATTTACAGCACTGAGTCAATGGGAGAAATCTCAGCTGAACAAATTCTCAAACACAAGATTGTTTTGAGAAATCGAGGCTGATTCGTGCAGCCATGTAACGGTGTCTTGTAAATTTCATGTCATTGGAGATTACGAGTTGTTCGGCTCGGTCGAGCATATGTGGTATATTGACGTCTATAAACAAATGGCGGATTTACAAAGTCGATAATACTAATACCCTTTAGGTCTTACTGACATACAAGTTCATATACCGACCGCGGACAAACGAGTTAAATTACTTGGTGTTGATAGAGGAAAATGGGAATTATGTGTTGGTTATTATTGTCGGGACAAATGTGTTACGTAATTGATACATACATTACCCACCACCACCCATCCTATTAGCACCATCCTCAATACTCTTTAATTTAATTTAATTGTATTTTTTATAATGTCCATTAATTTCTTTTTAAGTCTAAGGTGATTTAATTTAATTGTATTTTTTTATAATGTCCATTAATTTCTCTTTAAGTCTAAGGTGATTTAATTTAATTGTATTTTTTATAATGTACATTAATTTCTTTTTAAGTCTAAGGTGTTAAGCCTTCCGCATCAACACATCCATCAACTTACCCTCATTGTAATCCTTGATTCAACGTCTGTATCAGTTATAGGCCTCTGCCAGATATCCTTCAGTTTCACTTTACCTGTAGACAATCATAATATTCTCACATCCTCGAGATCCACACTAAATGACTGCTTTTATACGCTACTCTGGCTTTTATACGCTCCATTGGCTTATATGGTTAATATTTTCAGCACATATTGTATATGTCTGGATAAAAATAGTTTATTCACGTTGTAGTCTTATTTATTCATCACTAAATAATAATACCAACAATAATAATAATACAAAATATAAATAATAATTATAATAATAATAATAATAAAATACAAATAATAATAATTCCATTTGCATAGCGTCATTTCTATCAAAGTAGCTGCTCAAAGTGCAAAAAAAATATATAGCTGACTGTATAAAGCTACAAGTTACAAGCTGGAAATGACTGCATATATTTATGTATTGCACACAACGTACCGGATGTACATGATATGATATAATTATGCTATGATATATTTTATACACGTTGTGTTTCCAAGGTTCAGAGGTCACTGCAATCAGATCTATATGTAGGTTACAACACAATGTGAGCTTCAGATAGGCACTTTGCCGAGTATCACCCAACAGCGGTAGTTTCAGGTATTCAATCATTAAAAAGATCATTTATATTTTTACTTAAAGTAGCAAAGTTGGTATTTTAAGAGCTGAATCCAAAATAAGTCTGAGAGTATTATCTTCTTTAAACTATATTCTAGCTAGCTAGGTTATTTTCCAGCACCGGGTGGTATATGGGTGGCGAAAACCGTTTGGGAATTTTGAAACGAGCCCCAAGATTACAATCGCGGACTGGGTATTTGTACCCAATATCCCGGCGTATATCTTGAGTCCCGTCTTCCCAGGGGGTAATACAAGTCGATGAATGTCTAGATAGTGTAATACAAGTCATAAAACAATCGTATGTACTTGGGGAAAATAGCGAAGGTATGGCAATGGATCATTCCGGGGAAGTCAAAAAGCCTGTCCGTGTGATAAACCTAGAAGATCCCAGGGTGGGTTGTATGGACGGGGTGCATGTAGTGCTTAACCCCACCCCCATACCCACCACCACTTGCAGTTTACAGAGAGAGAGAGAGAGAGAGAGAGTGGGGGGGGGAGAGAGAGAGGGGAGAAAATCACTGCATTATGTATATGATGAATGTGTTGTAGTATAACTTACTAGTAGGTCTAGATGACTGCATCCCAACATACCGTATATGTGTGTATGTGTGTGTATGTGTGTGTGTATGTGTGTGTATGTGTGTGTATGTGTGTTATTGTGTGTGTGTATGTGTGTGTGTATGTGTGTGTGTGTATGTGTGTGTGTATGTTGTGTGTATGTGTGTTATTGTGTGTGTATGTGTGTGTATATGTGTGTATGTGTGTATGTGTGTGTGTATGTGTGTGTATGTGTGTTATTGTGTGTGTGTATGTGTGTGTATGTGTGTGTGTGTGTATGTGTGTGTGTATGTTGTGTGTATGTGTGTTATTGTGTGTGTATGTGTGTGTATGTGTGTGTTAGTGTGTGTATGTGTGTATGTGTGTGTGTTTGTATGTGTATATGTGTGTATGTGTGTATGTGTGTGTGTATGTGTGTGTATGTGTGTTATTGTGTGTGTGTATGTGTGTGT
>JAUTBT010010671.1:0-24240 GCA_032361225.1 Lepetodrilus schrolli
AACGACCGGGAGCCGAGACTTCACATTAAAGCACGTTATTAGCGATTCGCTAGAATATAATGACATCGTAAACACGTATTATATCAGTGAAAGACAATGTGTCAATGCTCGGTTGTACCATAAAAAGTACTACCAATGTACAATCACTCTTGGATTGACTGGGTTCTCTTCCGGCATTACTAAGTGATGGCGCTGGTTGTTACAAACACCAGTCTGGAAAGAATTGGAGAATCCCTATTTGAGTTAATACACATTAATATACATGTGTTTCATCCATGTCGTTCCCATAACGCACATGAAACAGGGAGAAAAAACATTGTTATTGATTAAATATGATTTTATATATTGAATGTGCATTAAAAAACAATTGCAAACCAACACCGCCACCACCAATAATAATAATAATAATAATAAGTAAATTATATAGCGACTAGTAGACTAGTTATTCAATGGCGCAGAACAAAATGTGCATTAAATGGACCGTTTTTTGTTCAATAATATGTCCTTCCCGTAACAGTTTGAAATATTGAATATTGAAACATAAGCTATCCGGTGTGTATGGGTTTTGACAAACCGAAATTTCGGGGTAGACGAGAAATTTCGGCTTGTAAAAAAAAAAAGTATGCCCCGGAAGTCACGCTGATATCGAATTTATCCAAAATCGCGATAGATCTACATCCTATTTTAAGAAAGCGAATTTGCGAATATTCATACAGAATGTCTTTCTAACGTAGGAATCATGACGTCACAGTGATCTATGAGGTCACAACTTTTAATTACGGCAAAATCGGGGTGTACGACATTTTCTAGGACATCTCTCGACCAATCAAATTGCTAGAATCGTCGGATATTTTGGATAAAATGTATTTCAAACATCTGTAAGGTTGATTTTTTTTTTTAATAATTGGAATTTGTGTTTTCCATTCTATTAAAAAAAATCAACTTAGATAGACATACGATAATTATCTTGCTGCCAATTTCCAATTATACATTGCTACTACACTGTATTTGTTTCTCTTCTTGCAATACTTTAAAATAGTTTTAAATGTAATAAAACATGAGAAATGTGCATGCATGTAGTCAAAGGAAATATATGTAGCTACACTATAGAGAGGACGGCATTATGTTCAGGGTCAATCTTTTCGTATCTGCCAATTTAATATTGCAATGAAATTGGACATCTGTTACGCTATTATGCTTGTTCAATATACATTGACTATAACAACATCAATGATATCTTGTTATTGACGGCTATTTATATGATATTCACACAAATGAAAACATAATGCGCTGTCAAGCCAATACGGACGTGACATAATAGTTAATTTGGTGGGAAGAAAACTTCACGATAGTAGAATTGTAACCATCATAAATTACAACATTACAATATTACAATGACGACCGACGCAAACAATAGCATGGGGGCTCCAGGACTATATATGTCCAACATATTGGACTTGCATAAATATGGAATTGGCTACTTGTTCAGTATTCGCCAAACGATATATTGTACCCACTAAACATACATACATATCCATATGGGATACGTATCTAAGCAAACTAGGAAGTAAATTTGCGATAACAAACACATCACGTTTGTTCAAAATGAATATAGACTGCTAGTGCATATGTTAGTAGTCTTGTACTTACAACAATTAAAAACACTAAAAACAAAACTACATTTTTACTAAATGCGAACTCCGGCATTCATAATAAGACAATTGAAACTCATATATTTATCGAACCGTTGGTCTATTTCTTTACATGTGTTAACTCTAAATGAGCAAGCATCACAGATTATAATAGCCGCTAGATTAAAATAGACGAGCATTAGTTTAGAATAGACGAACATTGCTTCAGAATAAACGAGAAAAGTCCGTGCGCTTTCAGACAGCGGTATACGTTACCTTACCTTATACGAAGTTCGATGACGTCATCGAGCTCCAAGCTTGAGGTGTCTATAGAAAGGGCATGGGTTCACGACCCTACAAGCCTTCTAATCACCCCTGTATACGATTTGCTTTATTTGCGTTATCCAACATTCATGCAATTTCTGGCCTTGTTGAATGAAGCCAGCACTAGGGGACCTTACGCAAGCTCGTAACAGCGCAGGGCAGTTTAGCTCTCCACTCTGAACTGCCGGGGCAACTTACGCAACTCACCACAAAGTCGGAATTAGCTACGATCTCGAGGGTTTAGGTAAACTTGGATAACTTGGCAGCGTTCGCGAGTCCGTAGGGTCAGTCGGGGGTCAGTTGAGTAACGCTTACGTGTGGTTGTTAAATGTTACCTACATTTACTGCTCTCGGGGGAGGTACCGCAGTTTCCTGTAAAATGAAGCCCGTGTGTTAACTCTAAACTGCAAGGCCATCTTCTGCTTTCTAAAACCATATTTCCTATATTATCTTCTAAAAAGATATACCAGAGCCCATATGTATTGAAATTGTGTGTAATGTTGTATATTTTTGAGAAGGTAATCAAATCTAAATTTAGAAAGCAGGCCCCAAGATTACGAAAAATTACGTAGGAACTCGTGTTCGAGGTTTTGTTCACAAAATCGTCATATAACATTTGAGCTTGAGCATGAAATCGTACTAAAAGAAAATGTTTCGTAATCTCGCGGCCAGAAGATGTTAAGAAAACAGACATTTAGTTCACTGTGGCCTTGACCTCTAAGCCAGGAGGTAATGAATAACAATAAACACGTGAAGGTAAGTAACAATGGACAGGGAGGCTCAGTTTGGAAACAATGGAGCGGGAACATATGATACTGTAATTGGTACGCAAGCTGTTTCCTTGTTTACAGCTGCTTGGAACATCCATATGTCTCAGCTGTCCGTGAGCTCATATCTATGTGTGCATGTGAGATGGCTATCACACGGGTGTCGTTAAGAGGGCAAAAACGGGAAGGGATGGTACTGCATGGTAGGCGATCCTATGGAGGGGGAGGGTCGGGCTGTGGTTGAGTAGACTAGACCGCTATGTCTACGAACACGTTATAGTGAGCGGCCTGTACTAATGTCAAGGTCTGACACGGCGTGGCCGACGGTTGAGAAGTTGAGTCGGGTACCACTATGTTGCAGTGGGTACACACCACCTCTATGACTGCTAAATACACCCAAACCCTTCCTGAATACAACCCCCAACCCCTTAACTTCACGTGACCGACCAGGGTTTCATATTGCAAATGTGTGTGTGTGTGTGTGTGTGTGTGTGTGTGTGTGTTCCCGCGCTGACCGCGAGGTGACCTAACAATGTGAGGACCGGTGTTATACTCGCCAAGCCAGCCTCTGTGGCCGTAGAACTTACCCGTCCAGTTTTGGTTTAAATACATTTCCTTGTCGGCAACGCAGTTAACAACGGATTTGCATTAAAACGCCCCTCGTGTATCTCATCTCTGCGGTGTAACAGCCCAGTGCTTGAACCACACTCTAGCCAGCGAGAAATAGGACACAGATAATAAAGGTCTCACATTCATCATGTAATGGAGATCATCGATATGATACATCTTTTCCTATGAATATAGATATAAGTATTTCTATTTTTATATTTTATTTTATTTTTTGATTGGGGTTTTAAGTCGCTTTCAAGATTCTTTCACTTATATCACGACTTGTCAGTTTAGGGCAGAAGAAAACCAGCAACATCCGTAGTGCTGAATGTTGCAGTAAATCTGCGAGCACCGGCTGGTACTGACAAGACCAAGATTTAAGTAAATGGTACCTATATCTAGTGGGATTGTATCGTAACATTGACTACCAGAACAAATACAGTGGTTTCTATGTTAAAAGCTACAAAACACTATTCAACAGATGCGGTTATCACATTCAATCGCTGGTAGAATTCCGTTGGTCATACCGATATATCGCGCTTATTCTGGCATTGAATAACTAAACTCATTCATATCGTAATTTAATTTTCCTCCACCAATCCACACATTCAAGAAGTACCTTGTGTACTATACTGGAAACTTGCAGATATGCAGACTGTGGTATACGCTATAGGTGTCGCGCGTGATGCACGCCAATCAAGAGGAGGTAAACACATCGGCGGATGTTATGTTTAGTTCTGTGCAGTCTGCTCTAGAGGTCAAACGGCTAGTCGTGTACACAACTGTCAGTCCACCACAGCCAACTTGAAGCAGAATCCTGCAGTGTTTACCTGTAGAAGGCAACTAAATACACGTAATTCTGGATGCAGATTATGTCACTGTCGTGTGATAATCGTGACATAATCTGGAAGGCATTTCGCGAGGAGGTTGAGAGTAATTTTGCTTATGTATATACTATAGAATAAATTGAACATTGAAAATATAAAATTTCGTTTGCAGAGGAATTGTGCATGTGCTTTACATTTCCAAAATGGTCCCTATTGAGACTGGTCAATGGAATTCACGCACTTGAAAAAAAGCTTACAGGTCTTCATTTTCTTTCATTCTAAAAGACTAGTTGGAACATTAACATTTATCACGAGATTTCACAGAATTTGTTTTATATTGTTGCAGCATTGCTGTTTTTAATTCGATCTTGTAGTTACTGTGCTTCATTCTTAAAACATTTAAATGGATTTAACATTGCAAGAAAGCTAGTCAGTGGTACTTACTAATTACAATTATCATCTTGCAATGTAGGTTTGCAATATTTTTGTTCGTTCACATAATGTAGCCGAAGGACATGAAGATGAAAGAAGAAGAAAAGAGGAAAGTGAGATATACATGTGATTGATGTTTATTCATACAAATGAGATAATGACAAAATATTCCCAAGTGCTAAGGTAACCAAGGCAACCAGCGTAGCCACGGTAATGCACCAATTCTGCACTGAAATACGGAGGGGTGAAGACAATATATACTTATAATAGTAAGAGCAATAATATAGCAATAATAATAGTAACACGCGGAAATATCTGGGGTTCTATACTTACTAGCTACGTTCTGAAAAATCCTACGATAGCACTTGGACGCTTTAAATGTAACATCAGCCACATACGGATATCCTGGCCCCATCGCTGCTATTACGCAGATGCACTAACGCTTAGGGGGTTCTCTTTTCCGATGGCATGTGGCATCTCTGACAATATCTAAAGAAAATAGTATATATAGCACTTCATGTCCTGTATATTGAGTCCTTGATCACATTACCAAAGTAGAAATAGCCTATGCTTTAACATGCAACTAGTAGACATGCGAAACAAAACAATAGTCTACATGAAGTTTCTCTTAACAATATTGAGGAACGTTCGTATTATGAAAGGAATATGACCGTTAGGTTGTAATCCTTTTTTGTCCATTCGAGGTATACAATGAATTCCGAGGTAGTCGTTGTCTATGAAAATGCGTGATCCTGTACAAAAAAATAATATACACACTATCTGTACTTGCAGTAGCAAGTCACATGGTTGAGATTCAGGTCCTGGCACCGGCTCTACGCAGACACTAGCGGTTGGCGTTAAAGTTCACTCGGTGGAGTTGTCACCCCTTGGTCACGACTTCCGGTGGCACATGTCTCTATCACATGTAAGAGTGGAACCATAATATTAGGATCCCACTGGAAGACAAGAGTGGGTGACGAATCTATCGTCCCTGAGATAAACACATGGCGAATATTGTGTTGTTTTTCTTTTGCTAGGGTCACATTCTGTTGTATAACATATAATGCAACTTTGCAGTTTCATTTTTCAAAATGGCGACCTGTGCTCTGAGTTTGAGGTTCTCTTGCTCAAGGTACGCTGCTCGCATTGCGATCTCTTCCTCTTTTTGTCTGCGCGCGTCTCGGGATCGTTTAGCAGCTTCGTTGTTCTTACGTCTTCTTTCCCAGTATGCATCATCCTTCCTCTCTTCCGGCACGGGTACCATCTTCTTCAAATCCTCCAGAGCCTGGTCGCGATTTTCAGCTCGCCGCTTCCGTTGTAAAAGATGCGAAGTCATGGGAGTCATTGCAAATGGCGTAGCTGCTTCCAACATGGACGGCATGGTTCCCAGAGGCGACATCTGTACCACCGGTTGACCCGACGGACTGAGAAGCGCTCCTGACATCCCTGCTAGCGAATTATTCATCATGGAGTACGAATCCATCGGGTACATCTTGAAGGGTCTTACGGGAGCGATACGATCTGGTTTGTCCATGTCCTCTGAATCCATGTCCTCTTCGTCGTCCATTGTCGGCCCGAAGTCTGCCTGCTTTGGAGACAGAGCCATGGGCTGGGGCTTCACATCCACGGGGCTGTCTCTCTCGCCTGGGTGACGACCCGACTGGGCCCGAGTGTCATCACCGGAACTTGTCGAAGACGTGGATGCGCGTCCCGAGTCGCTGCTGATGTCGGGGGGTAGCGAAGGCATGGTGGGGAGGGTCGGCGCCAGACGCTCCGAGTGAGATGGTAACGCCGGCTTACTCAGATCAAGAGCAGCTTCTGACATGATGCTGTGTTCTGAAACACAACCGGAGAATGTGTATTAATAATTGCATACATTCAAGTGTATGGCCTGAGCCACTTTAATTTTACGAGAACTCACGATTCTAAGGACTAGCTTCAGGGACCTCCTGTACGAAAATTCGTAACTCTAAAGTAACATTAACTCCTACGTTAGTCGACAACATCATTGCTAAGGTTTGAGGTACGGCTATCTTGGAGTTACGCCGTTCCGTACAAGATGGCCCAGGGACTTATAGCTGCTATTAGACCAAAATGTCCGTGCCTGCAGATATTTTGAAAGCAAACTCAGGATTGCACCATTCCCGCGGTCCCCCTTAGTAATGTATATATGGGCCTGCACTTTATGTCGCTCATGGCTCCACAATGATGTCCACTACAATGTACGTTAACATCCCTGTGAGGTTTAGTCGTTAACACGGGCACTTCCGTAACTTCCTCCGTATCATGGGATGAGTAAAAGTAAAAATCCAAAAGATCCGTGAAACAAGTATCATTAATTCGCAAATGAGCGTTCTTGCAAATAAAATAAAACACGATATAGTAGCCTACGTATTTTACTCATGGCTATATTAATATATTAAATGGTCAATATTTCAGTTTAAGCAGGCTCTAGACAACTATAATCCTTCAGAAATAATCGATGTTTTGTTTAGCTGAGCCCTTTATACTAGCTTTCGTTACAACTTTCTCAGCATAGAGAAGCAGCAGTAGCAAACAAAGGGAGATAAAAGAGACAAGTAATTTGAAAGGATGGACCAAGACCAAATCAGTTTTAAATTTAGCGTTTTTATACCACACCGATTGGGGTGTTGGCCCGACTCGAGTATGCGATCCAGATTTTTCAGATTGGGTCACTGCATGAATACGTTCATTGCCATTCGGATCGAAGGAGCGATATCCCCAGATATGCGCTCGGACCTAAGGTACGAGAGGCGTCACGGAAATGGCCGAAGAGGTATTGAAATGTATTACAGTGTATCAACTTTTACCAATAAATGTAACCAATTTCAATGTCATATGTTCAGTTATTGTGCATAGAATACACAAACCGAGTGAAATTTGATAATAAATTATGTACAATTTTCTTAAATTTCAAATTAGCACCCATTTCATTGATAGGGGGCATTTCATGACGGTACCGCCATAATGGAAACCTACCATTTTAGGTACGAGCGTATTTCTCAATTCCGAGATGCCGCGAAGTTGTTAAGATTGGTTTAATACCTGAAGTAATCGATGGGAGTGATATATAGGTTCAGAATATAGTACAGAATGAAGACTGGTAAACAGTTCATGCTTTGTTCAATCATGCCCTATATAATATGGAGAGATAGAGATGAAAGAAATAACTCGAAATTCTGCTAGCAATGTCTGCTTATTCAAATTTTAATTTACCACGCACTAAAACGATAATATAAATGTGATTCTATTTTATCTTAAAGGCATACAATCACTGTTTGTTTGCATATGTCATTGTCAAACGTATTTGTACATGAAAGTATGTACATTTGATGTCTCTACACAAGTATATTGGGTAACCAGTTACATTTTCCGCATATCCCACTGGTTTTCAATATTTTCATATTTTATATTTATTTTTAATATTTATAGTTATGTAGCTTTATTGGTACCAGTGGTCGTGAAGGGTTATGTTGACCGTATTCAATAATTAAAGTTGTGCCCCTTAGTCTATTAGACTATAGAAAATTGAGATATTACAGAATGTTACCTATCCTACAACGGTGAAAGGATATATGGAGGTACAATAGTGATTATATGTATGTTAAGGGTATGTACTTTGCATTTTAAACTCCAATTCGGTCCAAAACAACAACTTAATCTGTGATTGTATGCCTCTAATTAATGCTCTACCATCAGCGATAATTCTCAATCTCGTTTCCGTTTATACACGCTGTACCAGATAGCGGACATTTAATGTTTTGTGCTCACGCTCCTCTGAAAGATTTGAAACGTATAGTTCCATAGTTTTTTTTACTATATCTGTGACATAATAGTAGCTCTGTAGCATCTCATTGGCTATGCAAATTAGCTTACAAATTTGAATACCAAGGCAGGTCACCGCTTGAGTATGTCAACATCATCAAACATCTGAATTTGTGCACCGTCAATATAGATTACATGGGAATGTACATTTGAGTCAAGTTTGTTGAAACTGATACACCTAGAACTAGATACAAATAATGATGCAGTCAACTTTCTATTGTGCAACATCCGTTTTCTAAACAAACTCATATTTTATAAACAATATGTTATAAACCAATCATTTTACTCTATTGCGAGACTAGAAACAGTGCCCAACTATGACAGTGGATATATCAATATCGGCTCACCTCGGACAGTTCCGTAGGTTAGCCGAGTGCCAGTATACACGTGTACTCGGAATGTGTCGGGAGAGCATGCTTTTAATGTGGCTTTACCTCTGCACGTGAAATTATTTTATTAATGTTCAAGGTTACTCATATTAAGTGTGCATTGCGGGTTCATTCACTGTAATTATTAGGTTCGTTCTAGTTTAATGCGATACATAGTAAATTTAATTGAGAGGTATTTTAGTAAATCTTTCTGGCCAAGATATTACAATATGTTCCTTACAAATGAGTGTGTTATCTTTCAACATGATGAAAAGTGAATTCATTATAATTATGCAACATTATTCAATTTTTTGTTATTTGTCAATTCTATTAATATACACGTACAGAAAATTGTAGAGGTGCTTATTGCAACATATTTTGGCTTAGTGATGTAAAATATCCAATATATTGCGTGAAAATGATAATTCTTCATTTAAAGATTTACCAATATCTTGACAGTATTGTGCGAACATATAACCAAAATATGTGTTGTGGTAAGATAGAACAAGAACTGCTCATGTACTTCAGTATTCATTGATGGAATCGTTTATGTTGTTTTGTACAACTCGGCGAACCTGTTTCCAAAATGTTCTTATCTAATAGCAGTTCGCATTATCACCAGAAAGTCCAAACGCTCCCTCATACCACCCGTTCTCAAGGAACTCCATTGGTTACCGGTTACGGCCAGAGTTGATTAAAAACTCCCTCTGCATTGCCTACAGATGTTTTCACGGCACCAGCCCAACATATCTATCTAACTTCTTATCCCATACACCCCAGCTCGGAAACTACGGTATGAAAATCAGTCCTTTGTCAGTCCCTTCCTACAGACTCATTTCCTATGGATCTAGATCTTTCTTGCACAATGTGCCTGTTCTGTGGAACCTGTTACCCCTTGAAATCAAACTGGCTGAAAATCTAAACTAAGCTAAGCTAAAGACTCATTATATTATTATTATTATTATTATTATTATTATTATCTGTGTGGAAATACCAATGGAAACGGGAGTAAGCCCTACATTAGAAACTTCAGTACTAATGTTTGGCAGCGAGTCATGTGACACACATTGGTTTTCAAGACCAGCCAGCAAGGTCGCTGTTCCGATATCACATTTTACCTACATTCTAGCACGGAGTACTTATACAGTGCAAAAATAACAACAGTGTGTTTAGTGACCCCATATCATGTAATTGTCATGAAATTGAAACGTTGGCATTGCCAAACGATTTTTTTTCTACTTTTCTCTGGATCTGTTCTTTTCATTGATAGAACACAAACAAACAAACAAAAACGTGTCAACTATTTAATTATCCTAATTGCACATATACGTTTTAGAAACCGAATGATTTGCAAACGGATCATCCATTTTAATAATTTTTGTTTTACTTTAGTGGCGTATCCGTTCCGAAGTTGATGATTATAAACTACCTAGATGCAATGGTATTGAATGTAATCATGCATATTACAAGAATAACCACTTACGATATTGACAACTAGAAACACTCCAATGTAAACCAATATGCAGTTACAATGTTTTAAAATAATAACTGAAAAATATTTGACACTGGGGTTGCAGTTATACTAGTAAAGAAATATGTCCGCAACCCTTGGAAACTATTACACAGTATATTGCATAGTAAACAATAAAACTGTGGTAGTGACACGGTCGTAAACCATATAAATATTGAATAGTTGGAAATTATGTGAAGGTTACAGTTATCAATCAGGTATCCACCATACATACAAGTGCAATATTAAATGCTCAGATTAGAGTAAAAAACACAAGATATTGTTCTTTCATATTTACACAATTGGTAAATGCATGGATCAACGGCCATTTGAAACTAGCAGATGATCCTGCTACTATGAGATTGGTTTCAATATAACAAGAACATTTCTTTTGGCCAAAGACCTTTTTCTTTGCAACTATTTCAGGAGTAAATTGATATTTTGGATATCAAATGCATTTATCCGCTAATTTGAATGGGTTTTGTTCCTTGGGCTCCTATTCCTTGCTAAAACGGAACTATCTCTTGCCCATTGTACAACGCTATCAAGTACTATCTGGTCCCGTTAGTGTGTCATGATGACCTTTGGACATATGCACTTACTTGTAAATATTCCAGTTTTACTACCGGGTATCCAGCAGAAGCACGTGCTCGTAGGGTATCCGGTACCACATATAAAATAAATTAGTATCCAACGCTGCCGCTAGCGGCACTCGCACAATATATCCACACGCACGTTCCTGACAGTACCGGTCAGCTAAACTGCTGTCCGAGGAATGACCAATGCTTATACAGTGTTTGCGAATGCGTGAACTCGCTTTGACCCTCTTGCACAATGGCTGCATAAAGAGACCGGTGACGTAGCAGCGGCTAGCTAGAGTGGCTATATTTAGAATTATCTGCAGTATAATCCAATGGTCATCTTTATGTCTGGCCAACGCCAAGATTCCGATTACGTAACCTGGAGAGAATTTGAAGCGGCAAATAAGTGTCCAGTTAGAATGAGACAAGAAGGGTGCTAATAGAGAGACAGTTGCGTATTGCACTGTGGGTCAAAGTGACCTGCCTATAGCTGGGCGGCAAAGTAACATTGGGCATTATGAGGAAGGCAGGCTGACCCGCGGTCATATCTCACACACGGACAGAGGTCAGCTCCGGCGTTTCGATCACCCGACAGCTGGACGCAATGCAAGGGTCGGAATCGGAATCGCCATTTGCACGGAGGGGAGGGGGGGGGCGGGGTCGACCCAGGGGTGAGGTTGTTCGCAACAGTTGACGTAACCACACGTTGAAGTGTCGTACTAACACGACGCATTAATAAATCCAGTTTCTATAATGATTCACCAATAAAGCGTAATGTTAATAAAGACTGTACAAAGTTGTTAAAAACATTAATTAGATCGACACATCCTAACACAAAGCCAATATCATATAATATATCATAACTTAAGACAGTAATTAGAAATGGATTGTGTCAAAATTTAAGTCCGTAGTCTAAAAAGAACAAGACATGCAATGATTTTCAAAGCATAAATTGTTATCTATTCATAATAATATGATAGCTACATGTATTTGATGTCAGTTGCCGAACTTGCCGTATTATCGAAAATAAGTTCTATTGTTTTATGAATTATACAACTTTATAGCTAAAAGCCTCGATCAGGGTAAAGAGGTACGTGCGGTTTATTGCGATATTGCCCAAAAAATTTTTTAACAAGGTTTGCCATATATAATATGTTTACTAAATAAATTATTTTCCATGGGTGTCCGTGGACGATTATACGATTGGGTTGTTATTTACTTAAGCAATCGAACACAGCAAGGTTTAATTAAAACTCAATCGTCAACAGAACGAATAGTTTCGGCAGGTGTTCCACGGGGTTCTGTAGTACGGTCGATATTATTACGCTATAACATATAATGCCATGAATAACTAACACGAAAGTGTATTACCGTACGTTCGCGCGACAGTATGTTCATGCATCTATATACTAGTATTATGGTCTTCCTATACTAGAAGTACTCGACATTCACTGTTAATAGTTTTCGCATTAATACAGCCTATACTAGCAAGATCATCTTTGCAAGAGGTCAAAGGTCACTCTTCAGGTTACTGCATATTCAGATACAACTACCTTTGTCGACAAGTACGAATTTTTCCGATGTTTTACTACTTACTTACAACTTTCTAACCATATAACGATCGCTACAGGACATGGTCACCAGCTTAAAAGCTACATCAACTTTCGGCGATCATGCCTCCAAAATAGCTGCTGCACGATTGTGGAATTATCTCTCCACAAAGCTCTGAAAACTCGTATATTTGAAGCAACTAGCATCTTGGATAAATAAATTATATTATTATATGTATGTTAAGTGCCTTTAGAATGTAAATCGTTCACTAATGTGAACAAACGTCAAGGTCACCCAATGTCAATGTCCACCATAAGTGTTTAGATTTTCTTGGCACCACATGCCCATGGAGGTTATGAGATTTCAAATTCGAGCATGGGAAGTGTTTGTTCGCTCTTCCGAGAAGACATGATCCAGAAGTGTAACGTCTGCGGCTGACGGCAACTTTGACGCAAGTGTTCCCATGCGTTTATTTCTGGCGATCTGTAGGAAGAACATGTACATTGTTATTGTATATACCCACTGTGACTGACTCGTTATCGCTCTCTGTCGTATCAATGTCGTATTCACGGTGTACTAGTGGCTCGTAATGGTTGGGATTGACATGGTTATAAATAACTTTAAAATCAATCTCTGGCAAGTCTCATTCCACCACGATAACGATAACTACCTTGTTTGTTAAATTGGGGTTTAAAGCCGCTTTCAATATTCTTTCAATTATCAGTTTAGGGCAGGAGGAAACTTGAATGTTGCGGTAAACATGCAAGCACCGACTGGTACCGACAAGACCAAGGATGGTAACTGCATTGACAGCGCAACATTTCAATATCGCGTCAGAAAGGTAACTTTCGCGAACATTGATGCCGGGGAGGGGTTTAAACCTGGAAACTTTGGCTCCGAATTCCAACGTTCTACCACTGCGCTACCACCCGTCCACGATAATTACAAATAACAACAAACACTCGACAGTGGCTGATCTAGGAAACCCGCAACATCCGTAGCGCTGAATGTTGCAGTAAACCTGCGAGCACCGGCTGGTACTGACAAGACCAAGGATGATAACTGCATTGCCATCCTATCAATATCGTGTCAGAAGGTAACTTTTGCAAACACTGATCCAGGGCTCCCGGGGCGAGATTTGAACCTGGAACCTTTGGCTCCGAAGTCCAATGTTCTACCACTGCGCTACCACCCGCCTACATTCCATTGGAGATTACCAATATCACAAAACCTTTCACGCGCTCTTGATCTTGATTTGTTTACAATAGTAGTTTGTGGCACTTGCAAATTCAGACTTGTAATGCATCACGTCCGTGATTGTGCAACACGCCTGATTTATCTACTACTAAAACTCACGTCTCCCTCAAGGATTTGCGTGGTAATGTCCACCCCAGTCTTGGCTGGTATGAACAGTGGTGACGGGGGTCGGTCTAGGAAGGCATCGGTCTGGCATTCCACGTCCGCCTCTTCCACACGGTCACTCAGCTCCTCCAGGTAGAGTTCTGTCTGGACGTCCATATGCTTCCGTCCTTCCACGGGATCAGGGGACCGGGGCCTCAGCTGGTCCTTGGCTCGTTTCCGAGCTATCAACCGCCGCTTGTTCTCCTGCTGCCTCTGGATCTCAATGGGGTCTGGCTGAGCACTCTGAATGATGGAAATTTTGTAATATATTTTTATTTCCTTTTTATATTTGATTTATTTCTTCTTTTTGTCTATTTCCTTTTTTAATTCAATTTATTATTATTATTTTAGAATTACATGTATTATGTAGATCTATGTAAGAATAAATTATCTATATATTTTTTTTAATTTGGAAACTTAATGATAAAAGAAAACATTTACATTTTTCATTTATTTATTTTATTATCATAGTTATAAGAACAAATATATTTATTAGATTTTCCTCTTGACCTTGAAGTAAATATTTCAAGCATGATAAATTATGTACCTTAATTAATCAGTATTAATACATTTAATCATCATCACTGATCATACCATAATACATAATATAGCTGAAATGTACTAAATTTCAAGATACATATGCTGCCATCATTAATCTTCTTCTAGTATTTGTGAGAAAGCCTGAATAATATAATAATTGTCAGATTGTACAGATATAAATGCATGCTTACTGCTGGTAAAGTATGCTGTGCATACGTGTTGCCACGAACGATCCTTCTGTCGTACATGATATTGCCATATTGTGAAGAAGCTTCATTTCTGAAAATAAAAATAACATTAAATTAACAAAACAACAAATCAGATACCCACTTTTTCCATTATAATAAACAGGGTCAGTAACCACACTTACCATGTGTACACCACAAATGCTAATTGTTTGTTACTAATTAAGTGATAATTATGACATTGTTTAGAAATTAAAAAGTCTTCTACCAATTTCAGCCAAGGTTTATTCATAAATCATGAATAAAATTGGAGTAGTGTTACAAAGTTTGGATGCTCCGGTAATTACCCATACTGTCATAACAGAGTATATGGTCAGTAGGGAACTGTATCATTTGCTAACCTAATTCTGGCCGGCTCCCATTTACAGTTAGCCATTTCGCGACTGAATTCTTATTCTTGCATGCAAAAACAAGATATGATGTCATGACTACTGGAGTTACGATAACAGGACCATACCCTTTAGCTTTTTCCCAAAAATGTGTCCGCTTTAAAAACAGTAAAGTTCACGCTATTCATATCCATACAGTATGTTAATTTGTGTATGCTGTTTAACTAATGCAATATTTTCACAATGTCTTATCTGTCTACGGAGGTCCATTTTGATTTATGACATGTGCTTTTTTAGTCGAATTTTGAGATATGGTGTAGTGTAGTCTGCAGCCGGATTTGGCAGTGCAGTTTGCTCCCATAGCCTTCATAGGAGGATTATCGCCGGTGAATTGAGTATACCAAAACATTATCACTGCCAGGCTATAAACAGGGCCAAGATACATTTATAGGGGCACTGACCATTATAGATATAGTTTTTCAATATTAAACTCTATAATTTAATTTTACATTGGCTAGGTAATAAAAAGCAGATAACTATAAATCCTATTACTTAATTATAAGCTTCCAGTAATCAAAATATAGTTTATTCTCGGTTAAAATGTCTGCAATTACACCAGTCATGACATTTGTACTCACTGTTGATTCAACAACGGATCTCTATATTTTTTCCTCTGTTGTACAGCTCTAGGCTGACTTGCAAAGGTGTATGTTCCTTCAGACTTTTGTGGTGGGAGAACGGTCGTCATATTTGCTGTTTTGATGTTATAATACTAGAAAATGTAGCCTAGCCGTACTGCCCACACAAAATATTGACGTCGTTGTTGCCGAGCAACAACAGACTCGCAGAATATAATAGTTTCCAATATATTTAAGAATAATCAAACATTATCAACTATTTTCGAGATAATTATCGAGGTCGAATATCTTGGAATAATGGTTGCGTTAATATTAAATGATTTTGTATTTATTTAGTCGGTGCGTGCTTACAACAACATACGGATAATTTCGGAATCCAAAGGTTCTTTAGTAAAATCTGTATGACTAGAATTGTAAACTGAAACGAAGATATTTCCAATTTATAAAACTATCAAGTATTATTAATATTATATTACATATACATTAATTCCTGAAGCTTTATTATATTTTATAAATAATAAAGGCATTATTATGTGAATTGTTGTTTTTCTTAGCACATTTTGTTTGCGCTGTTCGTAAAATTATTTCATTCCAACTTCTTTACTTCCTCCGTCGTAGTCGTCGTTGTTTCCTGTGGTCGGAACAGGGAGTCCGAATCCGAAATGGCCGGTTTAACGCTAAGTGTCCTTCGCTCTATCGTTCCCAAATTGTCAATTTCTAATCGTGTATCGTGTTTAACGGCAACAGGAATTTTCAACAAATTCACTCGTAATCATATGCGTCATCATGATCTGAAAGAAAGATTTTCGTCATCAGTGCCCAAGACATGGAAAGAAACGTAAGTAGACCTAGATTATACGGACATCGTGTACTTCTCTATTCTCACGTCGATGTTAAAAGTACAAACTTCCAAATCTACAACAGCTGAATTTCACGATCTTCATTGAATATCTGTAATATTTGATTGGGTTTCGTCATGATTACAGAAACAGTAAAAGTCGGTCATTATTTGACCTAATTTTAGGTAAACAAATGTGTGACCTTATATTCGACGTTTTACTTTGGCCCTGTTTCTGGCCAGGTAGTGATAATGCTTCGTGAAGCATTATCACTACCCAACCATAAACAGGACCAAACGTTTACTATGTTTACTTACTCGGTAAGGTAATTGGTAGATGAGAAGACCAATTTATCCATTGCCTACCATTACCATATAGCTTTTGGTATGATTTCCGCCACCTCCAAAAAATCATGATGAAATTTGAGGTTGGAATGTTTTCTCAATCTTAAAGATGGGAGAGGAAAACATGGAAAAAAGAGGGATGCAGGTTAAATCTTTCCTAACTTTGTATTGGTAATATCACCTGGGCAAATTTCTTTCTGTTTAGTGATGTTTCGCATAATTATGGGTCCAGTGCGCAGAAAATGTGTGCACGCAGAATCAATCTGGAATATCTTCTGGAAAATCACATATAATTAAATCAAGATAGATCTCTGTAGTAGACAAATATGATGCTTCGTTTGAATCCACTGTCACTTCTCATGTACCTAAACATACTATCAATTCATTAATTTCATGTATTAAATCACTACAATAATAATATTAACATTCTAATTGTGGTAATATTATCTTGTGTTAGAATTCAGCAAAAGTGAAACCAGACCCGAAGTGATCCAACCTAATAACGCTATTTGAGCCAGTGTTATTCAGGTTCATCAGATAATAAGGTTTAGCTAGTGAATTGTATCTTCAGTTACTCCCCTTGGTTGTATTCGTCTATGTCATGTTCAATATGGTAACATCGTCTGCTTGTCGATAGTAGCGGACTGCATAATAGCTTATTATTTTTAATACAATAAGTCCATTTAAAAAAATACTTATCGGCAAAAATAAAGCTTATCAACTAAATATATTATCTGTTAATGCCTGAAACGTACTCTAGTAAAACTGTAAAATTAAACAGACATTATTACATTGCTTTCTAGAATTTCAATATTAACTATCCAAGACAATGGTATCTTCCGATCGAATGGTTGACAATGACGTGACTCGATGCCAGTTTCAAATGGTTTGAACAATAACGTGTGTTTGGGGGGTGAATACAAAACGCGAAAAGGTAGGGTGTGGCAACCACAGGACTTTAAATAAATATAATAACATGTTAAATCATATAATAAAATGTTATGTCATTATATTTATATCATATATATTATTAGATAGATGATATAAAATTTTATTATAATGATTCATATTCCCTTCAGCCTTGGAACCCTCTAGATCACTTAAATGCTTTGTGGGACCTCCCCCTCTTCAACTGGTTCCTGGATTGAACAATGATGATTTTGGAATCAAGATAATAATCTTCATCCTTGACTTTTTCGAAAAATCGTGAAATGTTCAGAAATAATCTTGGCTTAAATATTGTGGCCTTCATCTTGATTGTCTGCCCTTGATGATGACTGATGGCCATCATAGGAATATAGCAGTTATTTACCAGCGTTTTGAAAAATGTGTCTGTCCATCGGTTCCAGGTCTGGACCAGGAGTATTTTGTTGTTGCTAGTCCTTTAAGCTGGGAGCTGTTCTGACCAGCATTATAACCTTATTACGGGAGTTTTGGTGAAGGATCACAACCTTTCAAAACTGATAGTCCTTCTGTCCAGCAGATATTTTTTAGATTTTGTGAACACTGGTTATGACCATGTCAGATGCAATGCATAAAGCTATCCCTGGATATGTCTAGTCTAGTAATGAGTATAGTATAAGTATATATAACATGTGTAAGAGTTGTGATTATAGTATAAATTTGTTGTATCCAGTTCAATACAGTGACTGCACTCTGCTACGTTTGAAGCTTGTTTCACAACTAAGGTCTTAGTTTCTTCTTAGTGGTGAAGAACAGCTTCTTATGTGGAGATTATGATGCAATGACATGGTTGTTGTTGTTTCTCCTCCCATTATATACAGATCTCCTTATATCACAGAAATACGGTAGAAAACAGCATAATATGCTACCAATTTGCCCATCCATAGTCTGATGCCAACTCATACATCTAAATGTGTTCTGGCAAGTTTTAGTTATCGTCTCTGGCTTTATCATATGGTAATAACAATCCAATCTAATCTAATCACATATTCAACCAGCAATATTGATTTTAATTACCGATAGTTAAAATCGCTATTTATCACTTCCTGCAGTGTCTTGTTCATCAACTTTGGATTTCTATACTTTTTTAACAATCCTACTATAACAGTGTGGTATTATTTATTGAATCATAACTTTTCCCTTAGGATTATCTTTAATGTTAAGCCCATTTTATAGATATATTTTCAAAAAACATTTTATTTTTCAATATAAGTATCAGTGATGGTGCCACTTTAATTTAGTAGTTTCAAAAATGCTTAAATTGTACTCACAATATATTAATCAAATATGTAAATAATTTTAAAATAGGTATGATTGTGACTTTGTGATTGTTCATTTGCTTGTATCTCAGGGTCGTCTGCAGAGAACCAGACTCAATTTTCTCAGCATCTCCCTGTCACTTACGAACCTGACCACCGCTATAAGGGATACCCCGGTCAGAGTTTCCTCAGTCCTAGAATTCCTGTACATCAGTTACTAGAGGAGGCCAAACAAAAGTTTGCCTTTAACCATGGAACTGAATCACTGGATACTGGTAAGACATTCTGAGGACATGTGTCCTGCCATTTGGGTCAGGCTGACATGCCATTTGGGTCAGGGTGACCTGATATATGATCTTGGTTTTAATTGGTGTCAATTGTCTGGGGTATCTGATCTTGATGGGTTTCACTGATAGACAAGTGTAATGCACCTATATGACCGTGGCACAGTGGCAGTAGCAAGGTCTTTGTATTACTAATGTTCATCTTCAGGAGGTTCATATTCAAGTCTTCATGCCACTGATTACATTTCAATATGAGCATCAATAAGAGTACATTGTTAATCTAGTACTTTTTATAAATTTCAAATTTATGGCTTTCTATTAATATCTTCCTGTGAAGACAACTAGAAAAAACTGATTGCAGTTTTCTCTTTGTCGTAATCTGGCAATAGATAGTGCTGACATCATTATTGCAGAAGAGTCAATTTCTTTAAAGGACATTATTTCCCATGGAAGCAATGAATTGTTGGATGATGACTTTGTTCATTGTGTTGTTTATCGGAATGTTTATCAATAGGAAGCAAGGTTTGGCTTGATAATGGCTATTAGGTATATTGACAAAGGTAATCCCATGAAAGTTAGTAATAGTTAGTCATAATCAGTTCAATCCAGTGGTTGTAGTGATAGAAGCTTGATTTACGACCAAGACCAGCTTCTCAGTGGTGAACAGGATCTTGTGGAGAAAGTCCTGGTTGTGATGCAATGTTTAAATATATCAATGCCACTTTATGAAAGTACTGTCTTTATGAAACTACAAGCACTCCAAAACCCTTTTCTCTTCCTTTTAATGTATAACCATATATGGATTAATTTGTAATCTTGTTCAAACAGCAAAATAAGTTAGGTGTCCTGTTCCAGGATCCTAACAAAATCCTAACAGGATCCTGGCAGGACACTTTCACCTCGGATGTCCTGGATTATTTTTGAGCATCCACGTTAGGTGTCCGGGCCCAGACACCTAACTGGACACCTAACTATTTTTGCTACATGTTAATGTATTGTTTTATCCAATGTAAATACTATAATAACAAAATGTGTAGCATTGTGACTTGTTTATTTGTGTGCATCCCAGAAGGGTCGGCTGGAGACTATAAGAATGTCTATGTCACGTACGAACCTGACCATCGCTATAAGGGATACCCGGGTCAAAGTTTCGTCAGTCCCAGAATCCCTGTTCGTCAGTTACTAGAAGAGGCCAAACAGAAGTTTGTCTTTGACCATGGAACTGATTCACAGGATACTGGTAAGACATTGTGAGGACATTGTGTGTCCTGCCAGTTGGTCAGGGCGACCTTTGGTAGCTATAGCTTCTTCATGTATGAATATGGCTAACACAATTGTAAATACTAGTAGTTAGCAATACTGTCTTAGGTGTCCAGTCCAATTGTTGAACTTCATGTGGAAAAACAATGTTTAAATGGTTTTGCAATGTTTACATGCATTAATTAACATATTTATGACTATTCCTGTCTTGGCAGCTGATAATGTCCATTTTTCAATATCATTGTGATTGCCAATTCCAAATGGCTTAATTTGCAGTTTGTTATAGATTCAAAACATTAATTGTTGCTATGGTTACATGCAAATGAAATGCAGATTCAAGATGGTGTGGCAATTTGCAGTGGCTTTATTCTTTAAATTGTTGCTATAGTTACATGTTTATCATTATTACTTTCTAGAAAATTGAGTTTGAACTGGGTTTTAGAAAGTTGTTGCTATGGTTACATACACTATTGTAGATGACCTATTGCCCAGAAATTACTTTCTTTCCATTAAACCAAATGCAGCTTATTCAAGACAGTTCATCCATTTGGAATGGTCATTTCTTTAAATTGTTGCCCTGGTAATATGAATAGTTATTACAGATTAAGTAATTCCATATGGTTTTATCTACCAAAAGTGTCTTTTTTCCTGCGAAAGTGTTGCTATGGTTACATGCAAATCAATTGCAAATGATTCAAAATGGCTTGGTAGTTTGCACTGGCTATTTTGAGATTGTTAAATTACCATGTATATTGAATAGATATAGCAAGTCTGGCTGAAGTAGTTTGTTTCAAAAGTGTTGCTCTGCTTGCATTTGTGAATGCTTAGGTGTTGTGGAGTTGAAATGAAAACCTTGTCCAAGTCTACTTGGGAATACCATTTTGTGGTATAACAATAGTACATTTACATTTACTAAAACACTAAAAGTTAAGGTAAAGTGATAACATTTTATATCATAATTAAAATGCCTAATTGTATAGTACTCTTTGTTTGTAGTAGATGATATGACTTGCAATGCTATTGCAATAGGAAATAACCATCACCATATATAGTGAATAGTGCTCTAGCTTTCTGACATTCTGTGTGTTTATTCAAATAATATATCTACATAGTACTGGTGTAGTAAGAACAGCTGTAGCCAGGTGTGATATCAGATGCTCCTACTGGTCTCTGCCATTGGGGTTACCCCTTTGGCTCAGTCGGTAGAGTGTTGGGCTCACAATCCAGCAACACAGGTTTGAATCCCAGGATCGGCATTGTTCTCTGTTACATAACCAAAACTGGATCAGCACTCTCGTCTGTTACAATGGCGCCCAACGTATATTCGAATTGTTCCCAGTGGATTTTTTTCTGAGATTTCCTACCTCCCTGGTAGCTCAGATCTATTAAGTGACTGGATTAGTAACTCAAGGATAAGTCACCATGTGGAGGTAGAATGTAGCTGGGTCTGACATAAGATGCTCCTACTGGTCTCAGCCCTTAGGCTCAGTCAGTAGAGCATTGGACTTGCAATCCAGCAACTCGGGTTCGAATCTTAGGATCGGCATGGTTCTCTGTTACCTAACTAAAACTGGAAAATTAATAAATGTGACTATACATATATTGTTCATTAGGATGTCAGGAATTCGAAAATACATAAATCAACACCTAAGCAAATAGTTACATATAGAGTTATTTCCCTTGGAGCAAGAGCACTTTGGGAATATACATACTTGTAATTAAGAATCACCCACTCCATTAGAGATAAGTAACACAATTACGATCTATTAATACCAATACAATAATAAACATATCAATTATACCCATGTTAGCAATACAACATGTTTAGAGGAACCAGCAATAGTAATTCAAACACCCACCAATTTGATGCTATGACATATTTTTTTAAATCTTGGATAGTTCCAATTAAATATCAGACATGAGCAGATGTTGCTGAGTTTTATACAAAATTGAGCGCTGAATTATTTGTGTGGCACGTGATACCACACCCACCTCTTCACGTGACAGCACAACAGATCGGCCACCCGCACTCGATCAGCCATTTATTTTCCTCCAAGTAAACAATTAACCTACAGCTCGACTACTAGAGGTGTAAAAGTCATCCATAGTTAATACAGGTCTGTATCAGACTTGGTGATATGATGAAATATTCATCCCCTGATCACCATTTGTAAGTCATTAATCTCAATAGACTTTTATCGAGTCTCTTTGATTGGTTGACACAAATCACATGGCTACGTCTCCATGATCCCATATTCATGCCTGGAGCAGCATTATCATATCAAGATATTCCTACGTGAACTTACTGTTCCATGGATGTAACAAACACATTTTAATCTCATGATTGTGAGTATTGATTTATTAATTGCTTTCCATAAAAATAGTTGTGTTGTAATTTTTTATTTTATTGACATGGAAATCTATATCGATTACACACAACATCTAAAGGTGGTATGGTGCATGTATACGTCACTCTGTGACTTTTGCTGGAATATAGAGAGATTTAAATTTGGATTAACTAAATTTAAAGATTCTTACCCTCATGTATTTCTGTATTGTAGATATTGTGTATATGGTGCAGCAGTACATGAGAATAAACAGATATTTATCATATGTATAACCTAATTCTTGAAATCGTCGCAAATTGGTGAAAGATTCCCGCAGCGACGCTAAACTCCATAATCACTCACTCACTCACTTGAAATTTTCATTGAAAACCTTCTTTTCTTCTTTTGGCCATCAGGTTCATGAACATTATTGCACTTGTTCAAGTGGTGACATTCAGCATTATTTTTATATTAAAACTTATTATGGCAATATTACAATATTATGCCTGGATGCTGTTTCAGATCATGCCATAACATGCCAATAAATGGGCAAAGTGTAACAACAGTTGACTTACTTTTGTATGCATGGATCTTATTGGCTGTTGGTCAACCCAGTAGCAAAACTGCATCCATATGCATGTACTTTGTAGGTTTACTTTCACATTTTTCATGTGGACTAATAATAAATATGATTTTATGTATTTATATACAACAAGACTGAATACCAGCCAGGCACAATGTCTTCAAAATGGAGAGAAGAATGTACTTGTTTATTTCTTTTATAGTGTATTTATCCTAAGACCACCTAAAGCACTTTTTTGTTTATCATGACAGTATTTTCAAATTGATAGTGGCAAAATTGGTCTACAAACATCAGCATTTGGAGAAACTACTTTTGGAAGTCTCAACAGCCTTGTATAGTGATTAATGTTATAGGTAGGAATCACATCAAATATGTAAGGAGTATATTAAAGTAGTCCCTTCTATTTGTGCTCATTATCATGTGTGTTACATCATGTCTTTACTAACATATTTATGATATATAATATAAAGTGTATTACTGTATGATTACATCATAATCCTAGCAATGGCATATGGAGATCAATCCCATTACGCATTTCTATGCTGTATATCCAGATTCCGGAATAACAAATTTTAGAGCATTTTTGTACCCCCCCCCAAAAAAAAAAGAAGACGTTGCACACTATGCCAGTGTATAGTAGATAACTATGCCAGTGCATAGTAGATAACTATGCCAGTGTATAGTAGATAACTATGCCAGTGTATAATAGTAGATAACTATGCCAGTGTATTGTAGATAACTATGCCAGTGTATAGTAGATAACTATGCCAGTGTATAGTAGA